>CAIGRP010000682.1:0-19238 GCA_903798385.1 Fraxinus cuspidata
ATCCGTGAGAGTTTAAGTCCTTGCACATGATATTGACGCCTAAGAAATATGACTCTTGCAGGATGTGCATAGATAATCGTGCCATCAATAGGATCACTGTGAAGTATTGCTTTTCCATTCCTAGGTTTATATGTTAGATATGAAGGTTGGTGCTACAATCTTTTCTAAAATCGATTGGAAGATTGGGTATCACCGGATTAGGATCCACCTCCGTAACGAGTGGAAAACTGCCTTTAAAACGAAAGATGGTCTTTATAAGGGCTAGCTATGCATTTTGGACTAAGCATTTCCCCAAGTACTTTTATGCAAGCAATGACACAGACTTTTTGAACTTTTATTGGTAAATTCGTCGTCGTCTACTTTGATGACATTCTCGTCTATAGTAAAACTAAGGAACAACACCGGGATCATCTCAAGCAGGTTTGTTCTGCCCTTCGTGCAACAAAATTGTATGCTAATGTTAAGAAGCGTTCTCTCTTCACTGATAGAGTTGTCTTCTTAGGATTCATTGTATCCTTTACGGAGGTATCTACTCACCCTGCCAAGATTTAGGCAATTGTTGATTGGCCTGAACCTAAGACTATATATGACATTAGGAGTTTAATCTATTTAGTCTTTACTTGCTTGAATTTAGATTATTTATTAGAAAAAAATTTAAAAATCAATTTACCTCCTCTTGGTTAGTTATTCTTGAGATATCAAGTATTACTTGTGATAAGTCAGAGAGTACACTAGAAGTTAGCATCCTTTTAGGCAGAACATTGAATACTAATAAGTTAGTTAGGTCAGTGAATCTTGAAATTGGGAAAAAACATTAGAAGTTAATTTGTATATGATAGAGATGAAAGATTTTGATGTGATTTTGGGTATGGATTGGTTGGAATGTAATTATACAACCATCCGTTGTAGAGAAAAGGAAGTGACTTTTTAGAAACCAAGAGAAGAACAATTTTCTTTTCTCAGAACGAAGACCAAACCCCATCTCCAACTGGTATCAACCTTGTAAGTCGAAAAAATGTTGAGAAAAGAAATATATCAAGGGTTTCTAGTTAACATCACAAGAGAAAAACAGGCAAAGAGAAAGATTGAGGACATACCAGCAATACAAGAATTTATAGATGTGTTTCTAGAGGATCTACTTAGTATTCCACGAAATAGACAAGTGGAGTTCACAATAGATCTGGTTCCCGGAGCAATATCAGAATCTAAAGCTCTATACATAATAGCTCTAAAGGGGTGTGATAAGACCATAGAAGAGAATGAACGTCAATTCTATTGGCCTAGTTTGAAGAAAGATGTGGCTAAGATAGTTAGTACTTGTAACAACTGTCAGTTGGCCAAACAGAAGAGGCAAAACACTGATCTATACACACCTCTTCCCGTTCCTGATTGTCCTTGGCAAGATGTGAGTATGGATTTTGTGCTAGGACTTCCACGTACCCCGAAGACACATTATTCTATTTTTATGGTAGTCGATTGTTTCTCGAAAATGACTCATTTTATCCATTGTAGTAAAACCTCATATGCGTCCAAGGTTGCTACATTGTATTTTAATGAAATTGTCAATTGTATGGTCTTCCTAAAATCATTGTGTCGATAGGGATCAATTCATTAGTTACTTTTGGAGAACGTTGTGGCAAAATGTTGGTACAAAATTGAAATTTGTTACTGCCTATCACCTGCAGACTAACGGTCAAACAGAAGTGGTTAACCGTAGTCCTGGTAATTTATTAAAATGTCTGGTCTAAGAAAATCTTAGAAATTGGGATTTAATTCTTCTTATAGCTCAAATTACATATAACAATTCCATGAATCGATCGTTAGGTATGAGTACATTTGAAGTTGTTCGTGGTTTTAAGCCTACGAAGCCTTTAGATCTAATTCTGATGTCGCCAAATGCTAGGGTGTCTATGTCAGCTGAAGCATTTGCACAACATCTTCATGACTTGCATATTGAGACCAATAAACAATTTGAAGCTAGTAACACATCATATAAACTTCGAGCTGATTCACATAAAAGACATGTTGATTTTAATATAGGGGATTATGTTATGGTCCGAATTTGATGGAAGTGGCGCCTACATGGATTTGCCTCCAAATTGCAAGCTCGTAGCGCTGATCCTTTTAAAATTTTAAAGCAAGTTAGCCCAAATGCATGTGTTTTTGATCTTCCGCCACATCTTGGCTACCACCACATTTTCAATGTTGAGAATTTAGTTGCTTATAAATACCATTTCAATCCCTCTGATGATCTTCTTCTACCTCCATCTATAGAATTTGACCTTGAATCTCTTGCCACTTCTAAACAAATGTCACCTTTCCCAGCACACAAAGATAAAATTGAAGATATTTTAGATGAATAGATTGTGTTGACTAAAGATAGAGAGGTTCAACGCTTCCTGGTTCGTTGGGTTGATCGGTCTGAGTCTGATTGTACATGGATTATTAGAGAGACACTACAGTAGCTTGACCCACAGATTCAGACCACCACTGACACACTTTTATGGACGTTGAAAAAAGCTCATTCAACCTCTTGATTTATGGTTGGACAATTGATTGCAGCATCTTGTTGTAACACCCAAAAATTTCATAAACACTGGAGTGTTACCGTAAATTCAATTTCTTTGTGGAACGATAAAATAATATAAAAATAATTGGAATATCCATAATAAAAATATAATAACAAATTAAATAACTGTCTTTGAACAAATTAAACTAACAATAATTTAAAGAAAAAATTAAACTTAATATTTTATCTCTTAGATTCCTCTTGGCAGTCGCATTCACCATCCCGCCACTTTTTCAATTGACCCGAACTAACCTGTAAAATTTTATAAGAGTGAGTATTTAAAAAAATACCTAGTAAAATACATGTAGTTTCCATACACAATTATAGGTGTTTGAGTTTTAAATAGTGATTTTTTGAAGAATGTGTAGTTAAAAAGTATGAAAATTTTTGGAGTAACATGTAAAATATTTTATTGTGTAAATGTGTGATTAAAAATGAGTATGAGAATTAAAGAGTTTTGAAATAATGATTATCAAACATGAGCTAAAACTTGAGATTCTATCTTAAAAAAATCGTCTTTATTAAGAGAAATAATTTAAACTCTTTTATGTTGGTTTATGTTTCAGTATTTAACTAATGTGAAATTTATTCCTTGACATATCTCCCAAGATAGTGGCTCATTTGAGCAGATCAATATTGAAATTCGTGCTCATTTTTTGAATTTTAATCGGTTCGAATTTCTAATTGAAGTTTAATAAGCTCTCAACCATATTAAAACTGAAGTTCTATCTTGAAATATCAAATTTTTAAAGGGAAGTAATCCCAAACCTTTATATATTGATCTATATTTCAGATTTAACTCATGCATAATTTATCCTTTAATAAAGAAGAAGGCAATGATCGGTACCTCCCAAAGTTGGTGACTGTATGCCAATATTGATACCTTCGAAGAACAATTTCTAGATGTTTGAATTAGTACGAACAATTTAAAGTGTCGCACTAGCTAGAAGGACATAATCTACACACGGACGAGAGGGACTTGCCCCTTACCTCCTCCTTAAGCTAGCGATGCTGTAGGAGATGCCCTAGTAGTAGGCTTGCCGATTTTCTATTCGCTAAGACTATTAATATATCGACAATAAAAAATTGTTGATGAAAATATTTTATCTTAAAGAGAGACGACCAATTTATAACTGAACCTATCATCTCGAGGATCAATTGCTGCAATTTTTAAAATTGAAGCGTATATTATTTATGGCTTATGGTTCTTGGCCAGACTCAAAGCTAGACCCAAAAACAGGGGGTCGATTTGAGCCCAGAAGCATTGTTCATTATTTATTGCATGATTGGTAGCTACAGCCTACACTACACAAAACTGTATAAGAAACTGACATTTTTTTAACACTTTTTCCTCGACTCAACTCTATCAAGCTGACCACGACAATGGGAACACACCCATGTCCTTGAGATTGACGTGAAAGGGATAAAATTTGCAAAAATTTAGGGACGATTCTTTTCGTGTTTCAGTTTTGAGTTTTGAATTTTGTGTATTGAGTGTCATTTTGAGATTGCTAAAAACGCGTTATTTTTATCATTTTGAATAATTGTTTTCAAAAATAAAAAAAATGAAAAACGCTTTTATTTCTAATTTTGGAAAACTATACACACACACACACACACACATATACATATAGTTCTTTTATTTATATAACAAAGCAAAAAAGCGCTGTCATTGTGGTTAAGGCATTGAAATTCCATACTGGTGACCCGAGTTCAAATCTCAGCCACTTATGAATTTATTTGAAAATTTTTGTACTATGCATATAGAAAGAAAATTTGTTGTATTAAATTGCGGTGAAACGGAATCGAACTCGTGACCTTCAAAAAAATTGTGATTCTCCCAACTAAACTATCCCGCTATTGGCAAAATTCTACAGTTTTCCGCATTTTGTTGTTTTGGCTAAATTTTAACTGAAAACAACCAAAATGACTTTTTTGACGTTTTCTGTTTTATTTTTAAAATTTGAACTCGTTTTTGAAAATTAATTTCTGAAAATAGATAAGTAAACGTGTTTTCAATGTTTTCGAAAACTGAAAATTGAAAATGACCTGAAAATAGTAAAGAGGACATACCTAACTTTTTCCTCCATCTCTTAAATTTGGAATTACACACGTCTTTTACTTTAAATGAAAATAGATAAGTAAACGTGTTTCCAATATTTTCGAAAACTGAAAGTTGAAAATACTATGAAAACAGCAAAGAGAACGGACCTTCACTTTTTCAAAACAGGATTGACAGGGCAAAGTTCATCATGAGCCGGGATGACAAAAAATTCCACCCTACCCTGTCCCGCTTCTTACCTTTTATTTTATTTTAAATTTAAATTATATTTTATAAATAAGTAAATAAAGAAGTGAACATACGAAAAATAAAGAAATTTTAATGCTCTCCCTTGTCCCACCTAGCCACGTCTCGTGAAATTTCCCCAGGGAGGGCCACCCCGCCACCCATCCCCGCTCCCTTGCCATTCTTAACCATGAGTTCTATCTCATACGACATTGATTTATGGTGACGTGTGCTTCAAAAAGCTTGCATCTAATTCGAAATGATCAAAATACTCTGGTGGTGTTATTTTAACAAACGTGATAATCTAAGACAATCCATAATATAAAAACATAAAGAATAAACTTGAACCGGTTAAAGAAATCAAAATATATTTCTAGTATTGAACTAGAGCTGTGAATGAATGAGTTGTGTCCTCCAAATTAAGTCCACATATATTTACACAAAACAAACAGCAAATACATAGGTTCCAAGCATAGGACACAATCACATATCTAAATCAGAAAGCTTTATGCACACATACAAGAAGATTAACCAATGAGTTTTACTTCTTCTTTTTTCTTCCAAAAATGAAACACTATATATATATATATATAATCAAGCTCCTTTCGACAATCCAAAAGAAAAAAGTTTCTACTATCACTTCCATAAGTGCATGTCTTTCCAACAAAACCGAGTAATAAACCAAGAGAACAAGCAAGCAATGCACATGAAGATGTAACTTGTGCCAGTCGGTCATTCATTTTTCTAATTTATCATTTATTTCGGGCAATATCCAAAACGGATCACAATGCATGATATATCATCTTTACTCTTTCTTGTCAAAGCCTCCAACGTTAACTGCTTCGCTGCTTGTTGAGGATCTTTAATGGATCTTACCTTATCAACTGCCTCTTGATTGGCCATCACCTGCCATTGAAATTGCTTATATGAACTTAAAGTGCACGCGTAAAGGTGAGCTACATCTTTATGTTATTTAACTACGAGTCAAGGAATCACTTCATGTTTTCATTGATAGCTAGTACTTTTCCTTTCCTCACAAGATAATTTAAAGGATAGAACGTGATTATTCACTTCCACAAAATAAATACATACTGTAGAATTAGTCACGACCTCATAGTAAAGTAATAAAATAATCGTACAAAGTAAATATTTTATGCTTGTACCCAAGGAGAATGTAACCTCAGCAGCATCAGAATAATATGATAAAATAATCATATGAATACAATACTATTCTATATGCAAGCTAGAGCTCCCTAAGTCATATAGAAGACTAGGATGGAGGCCAAAGAAAGCAAGTACAACTTGTATAATTTACGAAGTAATGAAATTTGACCAGTGGTAATATTACGTATTGTTGCTAAATCTATCTGTAATGGCCATTCCACATCAAAATTTGAGAGAACATATAATAAATGAATACATCAGTAGATGAAACAACTAGTAATCATATGTTCCGTTTTAAGACGTTGAGAAAGAAAACGAGTTAACATAAGCCAGCTTATTTACTAGTATAAAACACGACAATCATCTTAAGATGTAGGATCTCAATGAAGATAGTTTTGTTAGTGTTAATTCAAAATCTTAAAACCCAATAAAAACAATGACGTGTATTTTTAAACAATGAAATTTCACTATTCCAACATAGGAACATCTACGTGACGGTGTGACCCAATTAATTGCTTTCAAACACTAGACATTTCCTAGATGCTTTCAATGAAGTCGTTGAAAAGAACTCATGGTCACTCGTTTAGTGCTACTAACAACTGCTGCCATAGGCTTCATTTCCTTGGTTATTTCAAAGAATAAATTGCAAGACCTCATGTATTTGCATTAAAAAATTGCCAATGATGCAAAAGAGAGTTCCTTGATGAAATAGTACAAGACTGACCTTCCATAAGCCATCACTTGCCAATATAACAAACTCTGTTCTAGAGTCAATGCGCACATTACAAACATCAGGCTCTGAACTCAAATGTGCTTTTAGATTTTCATCTCCAAAAGCTCGCGCAACTGCAAGTTGGCCATTAACCCGAGGCACATCTCCTGTAATAGGGAGTAAACGTTTAGCGTGAGGGGCACAAATAGAACTCCCCGATAAATGCAAGATATGAGCATGTTTGGCAAGCTTAAAAAGCTCACTTATAACTCCCAGATGAATGTAAAATATGAGCATGTTTGACAAGCTTAAAAACTTCGCTTGCAAGTAACTTAGCTTGCACATAATTAAATTAAGGTCTTTGAATAAATAATATTTTTGATAGATCAAAGTTGAAATAAGTAAGTTACTTATTTTGCTAGTAAGATAAGAATTACTCTTTCAAAAAGTAATTTTTTTACTTAAAAATGAAGATAGAAGTAATCCAAGCCAAGCCTATTTGGACACACACAATTACTTCGAAGTAACTTCACTTTGTTGATATGATTTAACAGACATGTTCCTTTTCTGATTATAAATCCAAGACATATTTTTGTCTTCAAATATCTCAAGGAAAGGAGCCAAATAAATATAAATTATTTACCAGGAAGAGTAGTCACGAAACCACCCCGTTTCTCAATTCTCCTTCTTTCGCTGTGTGGCTCATGGTCCACAGTAAGTTGACTGGCAGTTCCATCCTTGCACAAGACAGCTCGGGAATCACCAACGTTTGCCACCCACAGGTCTTTTCCATCAATTACAATTGCAGTCACTGCTGTTGACCCACCAGGTCCTAATTGCATGGAGTTCTCAAGTATAACTCTATCAGTCAAGTGGTAAGCATTTTTTATGGCAGTCTTAGGGTCCTCCCAAAAATTAGGCTGCACATGTTAGATAAAATTAATTATGATTTGTGGAACTTGGAACAGGAGACAGCGGTTGCAGGAAGAATTTGTTGTGGAAAAGGATAATCAATGAAGAATATTACAAGGATTACCATTTGATCATCTTAGATACACCGTCTTTCTTTGTATATGATCAAATTTCTCTTGGGAGCATATAACTCAATAAACTTAAATAAATAGTAGAAGTAAATTCTCCCGTCCAACCCCATCTTTTAGTCTACTTGATGCAAGAATGCATCAAAATCAAAAAGATAAAAATAAAGGGAGGACCGTAAAACCCATGTGCAGTCTAATGTGATTTCTTTCTCTGTAGTAACTCAATTTGATGTATCTGATGTGTGGGAGGGGATAGATTTTAGGAAAGAAACCGTGACTTTTGATTACTTTCCTACTTTTAATCAGCTAAGTACTAAGTAGAGAGCTTCCATTTTCTAAATTCAACTCACGGAAGGTTTCCATAACAATTCATTTATTGAATCATCGTCTTCATAAAACTAACGATTTATATAATTAGCCCACTTAATTTAGCACAATGTACACAACCTACATGTCGGACCTTTCACAGTGGTTATGACCCTTAGACACCTCCTTGATGCTAATGCACAACAAAAATTTACTAACAAAAGTATAATTTTAATTTCATAATATGTAATAATTCTGAGAAATTCATTGCTTTGACAATTTCCAATGTTAAATTTATCTCAAATATAATTGGAACATCCGAATATTTGCCTACTACTTTCAAGAATGATGCATTCCCACACCCATGTCCACGGTTGCATGTCCGACACTTTGACCTTACCATTTCCAACACTCATACCTGAGAACAAGCAACATAGGATCGTAAATCCAGTTCTCACACTACCATGAAAGCAACAAATGGAATGTGTAAGCATTTTCATTCACCAAACCTGTATTTGATTACTTTTACTGGTCCTAGACAGAATTGTGCAAAAAAAAAAAAAAGGGAATTTCAAAGTTAAACTACAGACCACTGATCAAAAGAACACCTGCCTTTGTAGGCTAGTGTCAGTTGGATTAGGCTAGGTGGGGGAGGCAAGAGTTCAGAGCTGCAAAATCCTTGGTGCCACGAAGCACAGACTTCAGCAACAATGTTGGTTTATCTGAAGCTTTGCGTGAATGTTGAAATTTATCAGCAAGTAATCCAAATATTCATCATAAGCACTCTGATCTAGACCGAATTTCATTCTCTCTGTATTTCTCGCTTTTGAAACATTCCTCATTATTTCCTTCCTATCACGTTATATCTCCTATCAGTACCCTTCCTTTTTTTTTTCATTTATAATTATTTTGGGAGGGGGAGCAGTGCCATGTGTCACAGCATCAACTTTCTAAACTTCGAATACCTAAAGTGCCATGGGAGCCGCAACATTTTCTGGAATGATCTATTCTTTGGTTTTATATTTGCCAATAGAACATCTGTTATATAGTATTCTCCATTTTTATTTATATGCTCCAAACTTAAGACAAACAAAATATTATAATCCATTTGACTTGGCAACAAAAGGTGAAAATAAACTTAATCCGAAAGAACAAATGAGTAGCAAACTCGAATAACTAGCAATAATTACATTATAATAAGAGAACTTCTATTTCAACCATCTCAAGAGCTTTTCTTGTGGCAAAATGGTGGAACATGAGTCAGGTGCATCACAACTCACAAGTAGTTCAAGTGCAATTTGCAAACTCAATTTTCATGGTTCATGGATCTCCTAGTCCCCAGCTCACTCATTAAGTGTAAGGCCACCACCATTGACCAGTAGATCATGCAACTTAAGGCAAACATCACATAAAGTTCTAAGGTGTTCTTGGATCAACTATTTTGTAATAATCTCACATTACAATCAGATGAACTCTTAAGAGAAAGAATTTTTCTTTTTCTTTTGTTTTTGGAATATTAAGAACGAGTTACCCCAAGTAAATATCATGAACTTTTAATGAAATTTTGAAAGGGTCTCCAGTACATCTGGTGGTTTACTCAAACTATGGCTACTCACCTAATGCCCTGAAACAGTTATGATATTGTTTTAGCATTTTATTCCTAGTGTTGAAGAGATGAAGTCATCTAAGCACACGGATATGGAAACAATTTGAACCCTTTTGAGCATGCATTATATTACTTTCAGCTAGTAGAAGAGTTATTTGCCAGATTATGAGTCTTCCATAAATCATCACAGAGTTTATGCAAGAGAAGAAATGTTCATATTGGCATGGCGTGGCAAAGATAGTACTCCTAAAGATTTTCTCAAAGTTGTGTAATCAATGGAACTATTTATTTTTCCTGTCATTTTGGGCTATCCATTCCCTGAGGGACATAAATTCCTCTTGATCATATCATTGGGATGTTGATGTTTGGTTTTTCTCTCATCGTCCTCATCACCGAGAGAAACCATGATAGTTTATCCCGACAAGATGGAATGGATAATCTTATACTCAAAATGAAAGAAAATGTCTGGTTTTTCATTTGGATTGTCTTTCTTTCAGTTATGATATGAGGCAGTGCCCTGCTCCTTCAGATTCTCTAAGGTGACTTAAGAAGGATAGGGTATACTTCTTCACTCTGTTCCTACCAATTTCTTATTGAGAAAGACAAATACATTCCATATTTTAATTCTTGTGCAAATTCAATTTCAATGTCAAATGGTCCAAAGATCACATTCTTTTTCAAATTGTGCAACATTTTGAAGTCAATTATATTTACAGGATCATCCCTTAACCACTTACAATCTCTGATTGTGTATAACATCCAAGAATTATACAATTCCTAGTAGCATGATTCAGTGTAAAAACCAACCCTATAAACAAAAAATTCCATTGTGGTCCCCCAAAACTTAGCAAATTATCCCCCTTATGATATGCAAGGCGCTCATTGATTACCATCTCATTTGCAGGCACCTCACGAGCTTTTTGAAAACACCGGTTTTCACCTTTCATATCTAGTTATTTTCTTTGATGGGGCTTTCCATATCCAAGAACTTCCCAATTCAAGTTGTATCTCCAATCATAGCTTATCATGTTCAGTTGTTCCTAATTTTATTCTATATGCATATACCAAGTCTATTCCATTATTTCAAATTTTCAACCTCCTTGTATGAACTGACTAATTGTAGGTAAAAGTTAAACTTCCTGCACCAGTACTTCAATCAAAAGACAAGAATTGAGAAGGCCTGCTAAGAATTGCAGAAGTAAAAACAGATTAAAATATACCTCTTCAAGTATGTTGTTGAAGAGATTATCCTTTAAATAACTCGGTACGCGATCACCAAGGTGACCATCAAAAATCGCGAACAAACCGACGCCATGGCCCTTCTTTTTCCGATACTCGGCCACGTGATAATCCTCCATGTTGTGACCCGACCGTCCTTCCACCAAGTGGAATCCATGAGAAACTTTATTAGTACATGATGATGACTCAAACTTACTCTTCCCTTTTCCAGTGTCCGGTGAAGATCCATCCAAACAAACAGCTTTCTACCAAATCATCAAAAAATAAAAATCAAACAAGGTCCTTGACACATCGCTGATTATGAAAAACAACAACTAAACAAGAACTATTGTATTAAAACTCAAGAAAATTGAATTGATTACAAGAATAAAATAAAATTAAATAGCAGTTCAAAACTCTGTCTTTTGCATATAGTTCTGAAGAGGGTACCTTGATCATGCGCATAAAACTGCTGCTGGGCTTTTTCTCCATATCTAAACTGCAAATTGTCAAAACTACTCATACAAAACCTGCATAAAATCCAAAATTTTGTTTCTTGTTGGTATACAAAATTTAAACACTTCTCGATCAAAAAATAAAGGGAAAAAAGGGTGCGTTCTCGATTGATTTTTGTATACAAGTTTTTCAGACAAGGCAAAGTCTTTTTCTTTAGTCTTTATTTATGTTCATGAGAAAAGGAAAACGGTCTACTCTTGGCCAATATAACAAGATAATACCAGGAAATTGCTTGTGTAAATTTGATAATGGATTATGTAATTTATTGGGGGAGCTGTGATGTGGTGGGGGCGCCGGAATTGATGAAAGTCGTTGATAAAATCAAAGTCTAAGCTGAAATTAGTGTATTTTCATTTTGGCCCTTGAGATTTTGAGAAATTGGGAATTGGCCCCTTCAAATTTGAAAAATTAGAAGTAGGTTTAATTTTGATGGGCAGTTGACCTTAGCCACCAAGTTTGTTTTAGCTGATATGCAAGTTTGGTTGGACCGTCGATGAAAACAAGTTTATTGTCTTGAAAATAAGATATTTAACAGTAAGTGCTTATATTTCATATTTACATTATAGGATAAACTGTTGATTTCATCCCAATCTTTCTCAAAAGTTGCAAGTTTAGTCCCAATCTTTGATTTTTGGCGGCAGACGTAGGAATAGCATTGTATTTTATTGGGGTAATTAGCACATAATATTCTCACATTTCATTGTTATTGTAGAAAACGTCCATATCTTTAATTTTTTGATATTTTCACATTCCATTACGCAAAAAGTCATATTTATTTATTTTCTCAATTAAAAATTGTGAAATTGTGAATATACCATTCTCTTTAAATAAAAGAAAAAGAAAAAATAATTGCAACCATAGTCCCAATTTTTTTTAAAAACGCAAATGGATCAAATAAATTATTAAAAGAATAACTAGTGTATAATGTCCATATCTTTCAAAGTTATTGTAAAAAACAACCATATCTTTCTTTTTTTTTACATATTCACCATTAATTATACATTTGATTGCGCAAACCATCATTTTCATACAATTTCTCAATAAAAAACTGTGAAATAATGAATATACCCTCCCATTTAAATAAAAATAATAATTTCTAATTTCTAATTCTTTAATAATTTATTTGGGACTCGTTTGCACTTTTATTTTTTTAATTTTTTAATTTTTCAAATAAATTTAATTGGAACTCTTTTGTACTTTTTTTTAAAAATTTAATTTTTTTAATAATTTATTGGAGACTTGTTTGCAATTTTTTAAAAATATTGAGACTACGGTTGAAATTAATTGTTTAGTCTTTTTTATTTAAATAGAAGTGTATATTCATCATTTCACAGTTTTTATTGAGAAATTGGATGAAAATAGATAGAAAATATGATTTGCGTAATCAAATGTATAATTAAAGGTGAAACGCAAAAAAAAAAAATGTATGGACTTTTTTGCAATAATAGGGAAAGGTCCCTACATTACATGCTAATTACATTTTTAATAATTTATTTGTGACTCATTTGTGCTTTTTTTAAAAAAAATGGGACTATGATTACAATTATTATTTTCTTTTTTTCTTTTTTTTTTAAAGAGAATGAAATATTTATTATTTTACAATTTTTAATTGAGAAAATTGATGAAAATGACATTTTGTGCAATGAATGGTGAAAATGCCAAAAAAATAAAATGTGGAAACGTTTTTCACAATAATAATGAAAGGTGGAGATGTTATATGCTAATTATTCTATTTTATTTATAGTTAATCTTCTTTTCTATCTTGAAAAGAAGGAAGCAAGTTTGGACACATGACTAATGTGAGGAGACATCTAATAGATGAAGAAATAGTGAATTTCACATTTCTCATCGTGGAGTTAAAAGGAATTGAAATCACTAATTAAAGGAGGGATTAACTAGAGTGAAAGATATTTTCCTATCAATATAAGTCACCGAGCATTATTGAAAGGCGTTTTATAAATTGCACAAATTATAAATAGGTAAATTTACGGTTGGACATGGTCTGGTTTAATTTGGTTATAAGGTGAACCGAACCGAATTGAATTTGAATTTTTGGCTATTTAATAAGTGGAACAGTTCGGGTTCAACTTTATTCGGTTCAGATCTATTTTTAATATTTACAACAACGCTACATTAATTCAATTAATGACATGTTCAATTTTAGCTCTTACGAAATAACATAATTCAATCATGTGATATCTTTTGTGTATCTCTTTGTTGAGTTCTTCATAATTTTACTGTTAACATCACAGGAAAATGAAGACAGTGAGCTCACTATAATAAAGAGACTTCCTATTCGCTACTCCAGACCGGCAGAAATGACATTATGGTAGCTTAATGGGTTGAAAATTAGAAATAGGAAAATCATATTTTTGGATTTGGTTGAAATTAATTAGTTAGCAAATTTATTTAGAAAAAAATAAAATAATTTAACTTATTTAAGATTAAAAAATTAGTGATATTTGGTTCTTATTAGGTTCTTGATCTAGAACTGAAAATCGAACCGAATCCATCGATTCTCAATTCAAATACAACTTCGGGTATTTAAATTAAGAAGAACAATTCGATTCGATTCGATTCGATTCGATTGGGTCTGGTTAGGTCGGTTTGATTCCGGAGTTTTGTCCTAGGTAAATTTTAGAAACCTCCCCTCAAGATTCATGACTATGTAATTCTAATAATTTCAAAAATCTTCACTATTTGCATAAAATTTCCATTCTATGCTTTTCTTTTATGGTAAAACTAAAACTATATTTATTTTCTTACAAATTATTATATTTATTGTATTTGTCAAAATCAATCATTATAGTTTTATTTGAAAGATAAAATTGATACATCTTTATTATATGTTTAGTATTATAACATCTTAAATTTTTAATATAGTATAGGGGGGCAAAAAATGTGGCATTTGCTCCATCCCAAACATGTCCTAATTATAATTTCTTTTTCTCCATTTTACCATCCTTTCACCCTATTTTTGCCCTTTCATAAGAGAAGTATGCGAGCTAGCGCGATGACAATGGGTGGGGAACAGAGACGGACACCCTACATCACCTCATAAATATTATTAATTATAAATATTATTACATAACTTAATAATATTTATTTTAGCTAAAAAGAATGATAGTATTAAAACAAAAAAATCTTAAGAAATGAGGAGAAAAAAGAAACTATCAGGATAAGTAAAATATTATTCAATAATAGATTCAAATTATACTATCAACGCCTATGAATGAAGGGGGAAAAATACTTAAAACTGAACAAGTGAGGAATCATGATTGAAAACATACGAGGTTTTGAAATTTACTCTTTACAAATAAAAAACAATAGTAATGAATAAATTAATGATATTAGTAAATATATAAAAAAAACATATGAATAAGTAATGATTTGAATGTTTTTATAAACCTGAGCCATAGACTCAATAGTCCATGATTACTTTATAGATATACATTAACCTCATGTTAGGTAGGGATTAAAAATCAGAGTTATAACAAATTTTAATAAAAATTAATGAAATATGTGGTCGAAAATACGAGATTTATCGAGTAACGGCGCCAACTGAAAACCAAGAAAATCACTTATAAAATCTTGGAAGTCATGTCGATGGAAATATCCTTTGATCAAGCACAGGTTTGCAACTGTTGTATTTAAACCACGTAATGTGGATTTTGATATAGATATCGAACATAGCCACATAGGTTCATGTACTACCGTGGGGGTTAGTTGAAACTACTTGAATTCGAATGATCCACGTGCCATACCCTGATCCAAGTGTCTAGCTTTCAATCACGGTTCCACGAGTCTCAATAGAAGGTCTGTATAACATATCATATAAGTAGATGTTGGAATGCGGAAGCGGAATTATCTAGAAATTTAAAATTTCTTTAATTCAATAAACAAGATCGTCTAAATGTTCACTACAAGAATTAGGGATTTGAATTTTTTTACCTAAATTCGATGATCAATCCTAGAATTGGATTTGATTCACGAACTTTCAGTCTTTTGGATCATGAGCCTCCAATCTTTTAATTGCAGGAATTTGATGCTTCAAACCTCCAAGTCTTCTATGGTATTCTCCAAAGTCAAGATTACACTGGTGGGTGGGCACCTTCTTTTAATTAAATCAATAAACAAATTCTTGGATTGGACAATAAGAAAATATTATTTTTCTCACTTTTCTCTATCCAAATTTGAACAAATGTAATTTTGTATTATAATTATTTTAGGATTTTTATGTCTATCTAATATCTATTTATAGAGATAAAAGATGTCACAATCCATGTAGAATAATAATTCCAACATCAAATAGGAGTTTTAATTAAAAGCAAAGTAAGAGTTTTAATTAAAATCCACATCCAATTAGTTTACATTTAATTACATGTGTAGTCCTAGAACTTCAATTACAATTATAATTAAGTTTACAACTTTTATAGTAATTACAAGTAAGTACAAAACGTTATTATAATTACAATTAAGTCCAAAACTATTATAATTATCGTAATTAAGTTCAATTACTTTATAATGCTATCACAGGGACCTAATCGGACATATATTTTTCAAACTCCAATAATTAGTTCATATCTAGTCGACATTGGACCACCCAATTTAATTATTAATCTTTGTTTTTTTCCATTAAAGGTAAAAGACTGAACTCTCGGAATATATAGATCACAGAAGCCAATAGATCTGTGATACTTTCCTCTAACCTGCCGTATATGTATTTTATCTCCATCCAAGATTCGATAATTATGTACGAGCATAAATGACCGTTTTGCACATCTAATTATTCTCACTACCTTAAGTGCCATTTTCTTTAAGGGTCTTGTGAACAAATCACAGATGTCGAAATTTAGTCGTCACTGAGCTCAGATTTTAATCGTTCAACAGAAAATACTTAACTAGTCACTCTACCCCATTTTTTGGGCGACAATTCCCGACACGAATTCACGTTCTCTACTTCGCTCATTCTCAAGTTTCCAACTCATTGAGATATTTGGACAATCAAATTGATCTCACCCATTGATAAATCAAAGAACCATTAAAATCACGAAAATATATGCATAACTCCGTTCAATACACTCCAAGTGTACTAGTATCACCTCTAACTATTTCTGTGATAAGGACAAATCACAAACCCGAATAGTAAATCGGACAACACTACAATTTTCAGGTACAAGGTGTCAACCATTATACATAGGTAGTGAACAAATTATTTATGATCAAAATATGAGTTGTGTCACACTATACTTCTCAACGCAAGTACCCAACTTATATTACACTAATGATCAGGGGCATTTTAATTCGCATGCTCAATAATTAAATAAATATAATAAATGAAATAAAAATAATTTTATTTAATATAAGAATATTATTATTTTTACATCAGTAAAACTATACTATATGGACACACAACCCAACAGAAGAAACGTTCTATCTGTACTCTTGAAATTGCAAATTTCATCTAAAAGTTAGTCTCACTGTGCAATTATATACTGTAAATTACCAACTTTAGTGGTATAACGTAATGCCCAATCTTGCCATGGGACATCAGTTTCTAACTTGAGAGTTGAGATTGGATATATATTGACTGTTACTGTGTTGGGATATGAAGTGTTTATGGCATGCGGATAGAATGATAGATTCCTTTGCTATAAGAATTTAGAGTCTCATCCCCATGTAAGGGATGGGATCATCACCGTGCAACTTTGGAAGCACGCACGCAATCTACTAAGAGCCTGTCAAAGTCACGTAGAATGGGTAAATACGGTAGAAGATGTGAGACTTCCAGTGCATGGGAATGTAGTATTTCAAGACCGTTATGAGTACAACTGTAGCCTATTGGCTCTCGAATTTTTTTTCTTTTTTTCTCCTTTGCGCAAATCATCTATTTTTCAAATCGGGAAGTAAATCTATACTGTTTTTCTGAGACCAAGTTCTAGGAGGTTCTTCAGATTTTCTATAGGATAACTGAAAAGGTGGAAATTAATCCTAATTTGGTTCTAATTTTCAAAATATTGCTTAAAGATTAAAGATAAGCAATAAAAAATGGTGATACAGCTGCTGCAAAGAAGCTTTTGAGTCAGGTACCTTTGTTATCGTTATCTTTTTTCTGTTCTCCTTATGGCCTTAAAATGTGTTGATAAAAAGCTGAAGACTTTTTACATCTGGTGCTCCATTCTTATTAGCTAAGTATTTGCAATTGAAATGCCCATCACTCAACTTGATTTACTTATGCAGGCAGCTGTCTTTAATCAAACTGAGATAGCTTTTAGCCTCATGGAACACAGAGCAAGTTTGGATTGCAAAAATTTACAAGGTACACAATTCCTACACCTGTATTGGTTCAGTTTAATGCATTTGCGAGAGAATATTTTGTTCCTTGCTCTTTGGTTCCAGAGGCAGTAAGAGATAAAGGTGATGGTAGTCGTATCTAGCCATCTCTAAAGTGCAAAAATGCAACATGATAGATCAAATAAAGCTAACAAGCTGGAAAATGTGGCCTTCTGTTTGTTGTCTCTGGCTGCCTGCAACAAGAAATGACCTTCAGTTTTTGCCCTTTCACAAGACTTCTCTGGAGTGCAATAATGATATTACATATTGTCGATAAATTATTGTTCTAATTATTATCTTCTCTTAGTGTCAGTCATTAGAGTTCATTAGACACAACATACCGCAATCAAATAATTTTGGTTTAGAATGTGTGTGAGGGGACACCATTGAGTTCAATACAACTTGTTCATGACCATCTTTCTGCTTTCTCTTTGATTGTTATTCAGGTGAAACAACGTGAGATTGTACTTCTGCAACATTACAATACAAGAAAAAGAAGATTGAAGAATGTATGCCCTGACATGCAACAAATGAGCAAACTCATCTACAAGAATTGTCCATGCAACAGGTTTTCAGCCTCCCTCCTCGAGGGATCAGAAAAAAACTGGATACTCCCTCCTTGTAGTACGACTCAAAGATGTTATATTTTTCACCAGTGGTAAAATTGTAGAAATTTGCTCTAAATTATGTACCATCTATGTAACGATCAGATATGGCTGGGACACCACAAGAATAATCATACCTAGTTCGACTGATGTCTTTTCTTCTCCTTTTTTTTTCTTGTAGTCTCTCTCTCTCCTGGTAGTTGGGGAGTGGGGTGGAGGTTCTGTACATATAACACAGATCATCTGCAATTTGCTCAGCTGTGAAATATGGGTTTGGTATTGTCAGATCGATGAAGTGTTTCAATTTTGCAGACTCCGTAGTGATGCAGCCAACTCTGGAATATCTTTATCAGTTTCCTTTTCGTCCTCAGATTCCAAGCATGGTGATTGCATACTGTGATACCAGAAGCAACGTTCTCGCGTACTTGTAAGCAAGATCCCTTGTTCATTAAAATTGCATTATGATATTAGAAACAATTTCTCATTTATTTATGAGCAAGATTCTCCATTTTTATTGCTTAGTTTTATAGTAGAAATTCGATTCCTATGCACTTGCAAGCATATTGGTTATCTCCTTTCGTCTTGAAATTATGTCAGAATCTGAAATGTGAGATTAAAAAAATATATGTTTGAGTATGTGTAAATTAGCAGCAGTGCCCGGTGGCCAGCCCATTTATTTTCTTTAGTAGAAAATTTTTTTTTTGTAAAAATAAAAATAAAAATTTCTTGTGTAATTTTCTTTTTTTTTTTTACGTATAGCCCGATCTGAAATCCGGTCCTGGATCCGTCCCTATCAAACAAGGCATGTTTGAAAAGGCGGATCAGGCCGTGACAGTTAGTGGAGGTAAGGTTCACCTTCTTCGTTTTTAATAAGAATTGAAA
>CAIGRP010000686.1:0-12552 GCA_903798385.1 Fraxinus cuspidata
ATATGTGATTTATTTTAAAATTGTTGAAATTTAAATTTTATTGATCAAATTTTAATATTTGTACAAATGTGTTAAATCCGTATAAACTAGATAAAAAATTTTGGTAACACTTCGAATCCAAAATTTAATATATATATATATATATGTATATAGTGGATTTGGGGCGTTACAATGCATTCACATTAAAAAGACTTTTTCTCCAATTTCTATGAAAGACTCTTTTAGGACTATTATGGCATTTGTGACACATTATAATTTTAAACTACGTTATATGATTTACAAATTAAAAAAATTCATCTATGGGCTTAAGCCGATTTCCCATAAGGGTATCACAAATTTCATCAAATAATTATCTCATTTGGTTTTTTGATGAATTCAATTGATGATTGTGTCTATTATAAGTTCAATGGAATTAAGCATATTTTTTAGTATTGTATGTCGATGACATACTGCTTGCCTGCAATAATATAAGCTTATTGCATGAAACTAAGAGTCTGTCATGAAATTTTGAAATAAAAATCTTTGTGACGCCTAATTTGTATTAAGGATATAGATACACGTGAATCACTCTTGATGTATTTTTTGATTATCATAAAAGAGTTATATCGATATGATTTTTAAGAGATTTGGGAAGCAGATATGTAAATCAGGTGATACCACTATTGGTAAGGGAGACAAGTTTAGTCTCAATTAATGCTCTAAGGATAAATTTAAATAACCAAAAATACAGAAAATTCCCTGTAGTTCAACAATTGAGAATTTCATGTATATTTAGGTTTGCACACATCCAGAAATAGCATTCACTGTTGGAATGTTAGGCAGATATTTAATTAACTTTCATCTATAAAGAACTAAAGATTACATGATTACATTAAGGAAAATCAGACCATTGAAGATAATTGAATATTATGATTCTGATAATGGAATATAACTGCAAAATATTGTCACTAGACTGCATATTTTGGAAGAATTTGAAAGACTGCTTTAGTTATTCTGTGACAATAGCAGTCTTGTATTCCGACAGGANATAACTGCAAAATATTGTCACTAGACTGCATATTTTGGATGGATTTGAAAGACCACTTTAATTATTCTGTGGCAATAATAGTCTTGTATTCCAACAGGAGCTTGATGATGTCAAAGCTTATAAATATTAAATTCCTAGTTGTCAAGAAAATAATTTAGAGTGATTATATTTCTATAAAGTATATTAAGATAAACTCCATAATCATGGATCCATTTACTAAATGGCTACTACCAAATGTCGTTCATGAGTATAATACTCACATGAGTGTTGCATCTTTTGATAATATGCCAATTTAATGAGAATTTGTATTCGGATGTTGTCTGTTTTAAACACATAATTTTGTCTATGGATATTCGATTTATTTCAAAAGTAAAGTATTCAATTCAATTCCACTTTGATTAAAGTTTATGGTAGATCTTATTAAAGAATAAAGTAGGACCAGTTGAGTCCAATTTAAGTGATCTAATAAAGATTAAATTGTTAAGTTTAGGGCATCTAAATAAAGTGTGAGCAAGATTATATGTGTAGAGAGCGAATGATCCAATATGGTTGTATTTGATGATGGGCTAAGTACATATGAAAACTATAAATAGTGTTATGATCTAAAATTTATATGCAGATTCTCATTTTTTGTGTCTTCCCATCAATACAATAAATAATAGAGAAAGCAAATTGAAGTGGAAGATCAAGAAATCCACAATCAAAAATTACAATTAAGAATCAAGAAGAATGATTGGAGCAATTAAATTGAAAATAAGATAATTAAAATTATGCAATAAGAAATCATAATCAAGACCAAGAACTCAAAAGACAAAAGAGTTAGGGCATGTTCTCTTTACCATTTTCAAGTCGTTTTCTGTTTTCGATTTTCAAAAACAGTGAAAACACGTTCTCTATCCCATTTTCGAAGTTAAAAATTTATAAAGAAAATCCAAAATGACAAATTTGTCGTTTTGGGTGTTTTCAGTTATAATCAAGTCAAAATTTTCAAAACGTGTTTTGGGTGTTTTCAAACAATTTTTCAAAATACCAAAAAGAACACATTTTCAACAATCTTAAAATAGACACTCAAAACACAAAACTCAAAATGAATTCAAAACACAAAACACAAAACTGAAATATAAAGAGAACAACCCCTTAATAATCAAGATTCAAGATTTGAAATCAAAATCCGATATTAAAGAATCATTCCCAAAGAATTAAGGTATGTTTTACATTATTAATTTTCTTGGTGATTAGACATGAAAGATTTTGGTAATAAAGTAATTAGGTTTTCTAATTTTTACTCTAGTTATTATAAGATTCGACCAAGTTGCTACTTAAGGTGGTACCAAGAATTAAAAGCGCAAATGGGAGAAAAAAATTGCCTAATGAGGTCAGAAATATGGACTCATTTCAATAAGATACTTATGGTAGATAAAACAAAATGTAATTATCGTGAGAGAACATTTAAGGCTGATGTTAATACTGGAACTTCTAGCATGTAGAAGAACTTAAAAGCTTGTTATGCATATAAGAGCACTGGGGTTGATGAAAAGCAAGCAATACTCACTCGAGAAAACAATGATGGTGGTATTACGACTACAGTGTTTAATAAAGAAGATGGTAAAAAAGCATTGATTAAAATGGTTATTGATGAATTGGCTTTTTCCTTTGTAGGAAGTGTGGGTTTTAAGGAATTGGTATGCCAACTTTGCCCTAGATTTGGTGTTCCTTCTCGAAGAATGATTGCTCGAGATGTGTTATATCTCTGTTATGAAACAAATGAATATTTAAGGATTAAATCTGATAATGATACGCAAATTATTTCTTTAACCACTAACTGTTGGACATCAATCCAAAATATCAATTATATGGTAGTCACAACACACTTTATTGATAGAAGTTAGAAATTGCATAAGTGGATATTGAGTTTTTCTATTGTTCCAAATCATAAAGGAGATACTATAGGGAAACTTATTGAAAATGGTTTGCTTGATTGGGGAATAGAGCGTGTGGGTACCATTATTGTAGATAATGCAAACACGAATGATATAGGAATCATTTATATGAAAAACAAGTTAAAGAATTAAAAACTCGATGATACTTTAATTTTAGGTGGCTTTTATTTGTATGTAAGTTGTTATGCACACATAGTCAATTTAATACTTAATGCTGAGTTGACAGAGTTCAATCCATATATAGAAGTATTCACAATACGGTCAAATATTTTCGACCATCTCCTTCCCGGTTAATGAAATTTAAATATTGTATTGAAAGGGAAAATATTTTATGCAAAAAAACTTGTTGTTTTAGATATTGCTACTAGATGGAATTCAACATTCTTAATGTGGGATGGTGTATTGAATTTTGAAAAAGCCTTTGAAAGAATTGAGGAAGATGATGGATTTTATTGTAAATATATTGATGAGAATGAAGATGGAAAAGAAAGAGAGGGGCAACCTATAAGTTATGATTGGGAGAAAGCTAGAAAGTTTCCCAAGTTTCTAAGAGTTTAGTACTTCATTGAGTGTTATTTCCAATATTGACTTCCATGAAGTTTGTAATATTGATTTTGAAGAAAATGGGTGACAAGCAAGATTATTTGCTAGGTAGTATAGCAAATAACATGAAGATTAAGAGCCGTCTGAGCCCCATTTTTTTGCCCAAAATATATTTTGGAATAGTATTTTGATGGAGAATGTGTTAGTAAAAAATATGAAAAAAAATTTGAATTTACATGTCATATTATTTTATTGAAAAATGTGTGATTGAAAATAAAAGAGAGAAAAATATATTTTAAAAATAATGGGAACCAAATATGACTGAAGTTTGATAAGTAATGGGATAATGTTGATAAAATGAACAAGATTTTGATTATAGTAGCTGTGCTGGATCCTATGTATAAGTTGGATTTTGTTATACATTGTATTGGTAACTTTTACGACTTTGTCAAGGTTGAAGATACAAAAAATGATGGCATGAAATTATTGTATGCTTTGCAAAACCAATACAAGGGATGACATTGCTCAAACAATGGGCTGGTGGAAGTGAAAGTGGAAGTAGAAATGGAAGTGGTAGTGGTGATTCTAATGGAGTCACTCTGTTGGAGGATTCAGATGATAATGATTGGGATGATTGTAATTTTGATTTTAGGTCCAAGAAAATGAAAATAGCATTTCCTTGAACTAATGTAGACCCTTGGAATGCAGAAGTTTCCTATAGCTTTAACTCCTCATGTTTGGAGAAAATTGTGCAAATAACTAAAATGGATTATTTGGGAAAAGATGAGGTACAACGATATATAATGGAACCCACCGAAGATGCTATTGATGAAAATTTTGACATTTTAAATTGGTGGAAGATCAATAAATCAAGGTTTGAAGTTTTATCTAAGGTTACAAGTGATGTACTTGCAATTCTTGTATCTATAGTTGTTTTTAAGTTAGCATTTAGTACTGGAGTGGACATTCTTGATCCATTTAGGAGTTTTTTAACTCCTAAAATAGTTTAGGCCTGAGGTTACCATTCAAACAATGAGTAGCAATTCTGAATTGGTATGATTCCATCATTCTTTCTTTCTTTCTTTCTTTGGGTAGTTATGGCCAGATAGTGGAAATAAAGACGACTTCTTTTGTTATAAATTAATAATAAAATATGGTCACCCCATTCTAAAATGCACTCATTGTATGTTCCATGGTAGGAAAAAAAAAAAAAAAGGACCAAACAGCATCCGAAAAGGAAGCAACCAATTAGCAATGCCTTGATTTCATATTTTGACTCCTCGCTCGATTCTTTCTTATCTCTTTGATTATTTTCTCCATTACAAGTGATTAAACGATAGAAAATTCTGAAGAAGAAGAAATGCTTAAAACAAGAACACTTAGTCAATCCCAATTAATAAGTGCGAAATAAAAAGTAATCTTTATCCTAATCAAGTTTTAATGTTAATTGCAATTAGTGGAGATGGCAGCGGCATTGAGACTATGGTGGGATTGGCTATATGTCAATTGTCGGAGTTAATAATAAAGCGTGAATATGCGCTATGCAATATCCTCACTAGCTCGTCCAAACCATTCTTCTATTTACAATGCCATGATGATTTACTAAGAAAAATGCTATATAGTTCAATTGATGTTGAACACTTGTCTATGTGTTATTAAAATGATTCTAAACGATTAGACGTCATAAATTAAGGATATGGATCTCATTTAATATATTCAATCACTTGTCGGTACTTGAACTTATGCTTAGCACCAGTGGGCTACGTAGCATTATATTAATGCTAAACACATCATTCAATTTAAGATAAGCTAATGAAGGTTAATAACAAGGCAGACAACAAATTAAGAAGAGACAATTGACAAGGTCATAATCTAAATAAATATCTAAAATTAAAAGTAAGATTGGATGCTAGGGTTTTAATATCTTCAAGAATGAAGGTATTAAGTATTATATATAGTTAGCCATGGGCAAAATATTTTTATCTTGATCTTCTTACATATAAACGTAAATCCTGTAATTCGCAACTTAGTCGCCATTTAATTTTGATTTAAAAAAAATAAACACTTAATCTTTTTTATTTATATTTAAAGAAAGTACTACGTGTTTGTTCACAATGTGTCACCACAACAAATGTTACTTTTTACGGCATGCATTTACGGCGTGCATATAAGGCATGCCGTAAAAGTTAACTATTTACGACTTGCCTTAAATACACGCCATAATAAATCGGTCACTAAAAGTATTTACGGAATACATTGATGGATGGCATGCCGTAAAATGTTAAATTTTACGCCGCACATTGACTACACGCCTTAAACCCAACGGCAATTTTTATTTTATTTTATTTTATAAAATACTAAAGTCCGGCTAAAAATTGAGCCCAAAACCTTTTTGATCCAACCCAATACCGGTAGCCCATTACGCTTAGCACAGCCCATTCGTTCTCCCAACCCATACCCAATAATCCATTCGTTCAATTGACAGAATTTCTTTCCATTCGTTCCAAATTCCGGCTCCAACCTCCACCTCCCTGCATCCTACTGTCAGTGTCGATCGCTCCTCTGTTTCTCCCAACCCATACCCATTAATCCATTACCTACTCCTTCAACTTGAACCCATTGCTGCTCTGCTCGCCTCCGTCCTTGTTCGAGCCCTAGACGGCTAGTCCGCGAGAGTACATATAAGAGCGCGACCACTGGGCGCTGGCGATTATTCGGCAATCGGCATCAGCAGAAGAAAAAGATGAATAGATGAAGCCCTTAACCTCGAACCTAAAGCTTATGCTGTTATGCAGAAATTGATGGGGTATTCTCCTATGAATTGCTTATGGAATTGCCATGTGCAATTGTGAATTGCCCTGTGAATTGCTTATGGTATAGCCATGTGAAATTGTGAATTGCACTCACGATATTTTAAACTATTTCTCGAAACCTGGTGATGAGAATTGAATGTAAACAATTGGAAATTGCTCGTTCCAATTTCTTGTCTGTCCACTACTTAAAAATTTTGTTTCAATATAGCCTATCACATAAACACATAACTTGATTTCTACTTATAGAGCAGCAAGCTGTAAATAGATGAGAATGAAGAGTTTTGTATATAGAGATGAAACTAATTCATTGTTAACAGCCACTTGAGGAAAATTTTGTCATCCTGAATTGTGATGAATGATGATTTCATTCTAATTGATGATTGAAGTTTTACTCAGAGAAATAATCACATCCCAAACCACATTGTATGTTTATTTGGGATTTATAAGTGGACTAATTGTGTTTTTGCTTATGAACCTCCTAGCACCTCCCAAAATCCGATAGGAGAGCTGTACATGTGCAGCCATAGCGTGCTTGATGGTCGATCATATTATTGTTAAAACTTAGAAGTTGTATTAGGTTGCATTTGATACCTTATATTGTATTAGGATATATAGGATTAAGGTGATTAATATTAAAGCGAATCCTCTTATTATGGATTAAGGTGTACTATTACTAAATTGTGTTTGGGGTGATAAAAGTAGGGGAGATAATCAACCAACCAACCTCCTCATTCAAGCACATTCAAACTATTGAGTATGAGATGTAAGAACAAAGTTATGATTAACAAAAATTGAGTCTGGTTTTGCCAAACTATTGAATGGAGTTAATGTGATTAAATACTAGGGAAGAGATGCTTTAATATTGCAACAATCAATTTTCAAAATTGTCAATATTATTCATCAACCTATTATCATATTTATTAAATAATAGTATTGAATTAAGGGTCGGGGAGGTGACTAACGGTGATGACTCCTTTTTCATTTTCTAATGGAAACTGTAGGGCGAAAAAAAAAAGTACACCTAGATAATGATACAAATGTTCGTTTAGTGAAAAATTATCACTTTACACTATCTATTCTAATCATTCAATAGACAACACAAAAAGAGTTTAGCAAAAATATGAAGATAACATTCAAAGTCTAATTGTAGTTTAATAATGGTTCGACTGAAACCCGATGAACTAGACTACAAGGGCATAAGAGATATTTTAACAAAATATGCAAACAAATCATGTGCAAACATGTAATAACTTAATAGTTCTCAAACAAGATCCATGTATAGGGCCTCATTTAACTATTTGCTTCAACTTACATCTGGATGACTGTAATAACTTGATATGCTTGTTGGTTGGTTGATTATCTCCCATCTCGATATGCTTGTTGATTGGTTGATTAAGGTGTACTATTACTAAATTGTGTTTAAGTGTTGGCCACATTTGCAGTAGTGTTGAAGGAGTTTGTGACTGTTCCAATTTCACCTATTTTAATTCAAGTTTGAATCAATTTTTTTGTAATTTCAATTTGTGTGAAATTTTATTGTCAAAATGATTTACTTAATTGGATTTTTATGATGTCCTAATATAATCGTTTTTACTTCATTCTAACTGTGTTACAATAGATTATAACTTAATAGTGTTGGTATACTATCACGAGTAAAGATTGTGTACACTTATCAAGGCTATCATGTCCTCTTAAATTTAGTATATTTTCAAATATGTCAATAAATGCTTTTTAGATGATTTATTTAGCATTATTTTTATAGAGTTTCGAAGGCATATCAACAGGGTGCATGAAAATTTGCGAATATGGTGCAAGCCAATGCGATGAATCCAAAAAAGGTTATATGTCCTTGCAAATGTTGCAAAAAGCTATTTCACCAACATTTTGATATAATGTATGGGCATTTGATCATTAATGGCATGGATCCTACGTATACTACCTGGGTATTTCATGGGGAAAAATCGAATATAGCATTATTGTCTTCTCAAGATGTAGAAAAATTAGGGACATAGATGATGTATAAAGATGCATTTTTTAAAGGATGACAACATAGTAGAACCTGAGAATGAAGATAGAGAGAAAGACTTTTCAAATTTATATGAAGGCGTCAAACTTCCTTTATACACTGGTTGCACAAAGTATACAAGGATATGTGCAATCATTGTCTTATATAAGCTTAAAACTACATATACGCTACCACATGGAAAACACCCTTTCTGATTCTTGCAATTCAACGAAAAGGTTATTGAACACCTTTGATTTAGGGTATGAAAAGATACATGCATGCATAAATGATTGTTGCTTGTTTAGAAATGATCTAGAGAATTTGAAGACATGTCCAAAATGTGCATCTTCGCGGTGGAAAGTAATGAACGGACTAAGAAGATTCAAAAAGGAATACCTACAAAGGTTTTGCGATAGTTTCCAATCATATCACGATTTAGAAGAATGTTCAAGTCACTTGATAAGACAAAACAACTAATATGGCACTCAAATCAAAAAAGTCAAGATGGAAAAAACCTTCATCCAGTTGATTCATTAGCTTGGGAGAGAATTGATAAAAAATGGCCTTGTTTTTCATCAAAACCACAAAATCTTAGGCTTGGCCTTTTTTCAGATGGATTTAATCCCTTTGGTGACCTAAGTTCTAGGTATAGTTGTTGGCCGGTGATACTAGTTATATATAATCTCCCTTCTTGGATATGCATGTCTAAAGAAAATCTGTTGTTGACTTTATTGATCCCAAGTCTAAAGCAACCTGGAAATGATATAAATGTGTATCTAGAACCACTAATAGAAGACTTAAAGGAGATGTGGAATATTGGTGTTGAAGTATATGAAGGATTTACCAAGTCCACCTTCAATTTGAAAGCTGTGTTGATGTGAACAATTAATGATTTTTAGGCTTATGAGAACTTATCAGATATCCTACGAAAGGCAAAGTAGCATGTCCAGCATGTGGTTTATCTACATGTGCAAAATGGGTGACAAGTAGTCGAAAGTTTTCATACATGGGTCATAGAAGATTTCTTGCATATAATCATCCTTATCGATCAAAAGAAGCTTGGTTTGATGGAAACAAGCAACGTAGGCATAGTCCTAAAATATTAACCGGTCAAGAAGTGATGTGCTCAATCAAGAATGTTAGCAATAACTGGGAAAATATAGGAAAAAAAAAGAAAGATGAAAAAATCAGATTCTAATTGGCCATGAAAAAAAAAGTCAATATTCTTTGAGTTACCATATTGGGAAGTTAGTCATTTTAAACCATTTTGAATTAGGTATTTCCTTGCTTAAACTTTTTTTTCTAAATTTATATTGTTATTTCTTAGAAACTACTTTTGCGTCATAATTTGTATGTAATGCACATTGAGAAGAATGTTTGCGAAAGCATTCTTGGCACTATTTTGCATCTGAAGGGAAAATCAAAAGATGGGCTAAATTCTAGTAAGGATTTATTTAATATGGAAATTAGAAAAGATCTTCATCCAGAATTGAAAGGAAATACATATTACCTACCCGCAACATCATATATGCTATCCAAAAAAGAGAGAGAGTTATTTTGTAAGAGGCTGTTTGATTTAAGATTACCTGATGGTTATAGCTCTAACATTTCAAAGTGTATATCATTGTCAGCTAATAGGATTTTAAATCTGAAGTCTCATGATTGCCATGTGCTCATACAACAATTGTTATCAGTTGCATTAAGAGGACTTTTATCTGTAGGACCAAGAAATACAATTCTTCGACTATGTGCATTTCTCAACGAGATATGTCAAAGAGTCATTGATAAAAATATATTAGAAAAGCTTGAGGAGGATGTTGCTGTGACTTTGTGTATGCTAGAAAGGTATTTTCCCCGGTCTTTTTTTGACATAATGATTCATTTAACCATCCACCTTGGGCGTGAGGTTAATATTGGTGGACCAGTACAATATTGTTGGACGTACCCATTTGAGAGTTAAATCACTATAATACTTTTGTAAGTATTCAAAATTTCTTCTTCTAATTACTTAATTATTTCATGCATATTATATGGTGAATTAGGTTTATGAAAACACATAAAGAATATGTACGAAATTGTTCAAGACCTGAGGGCTGCAGAGCAGAGCATTATTTAGATGATGAATGTATGCATTTTGTAGTGGTTACATGAAACAAGCTGCTGAAGTAGGTTTTCGACATACTCAGAATGAGGATTTTGAGAATGAAACAATTATTTACGACGTGTTAAAATATAACTCGTAAATTTAGTATTGTTTAAGGCGTGCAATGATTCACGCCATAAAAAATATATCACATTTTACGGCATGCATTCACTGCATTCCGTAAAAAGTGAGATACTTCTTATGGTGTGTAATAACGGCAATCTATATATGGCGCACTTTGCACGCTGTTAAAAGTAACCTACTTTTTACGGCATCGCTCTATACGACGCGCTGCTGCACGCCACAAAGAGTTATTTACGGCATACAATGCACGCCGTAAAAGGTGAACTTTGTTGTAGTGTGTGGTGATAGAGTGACACCCATAAATTTTCCAGTCAATCTCAAACTCTTGGAAAATCCAAAATCCCAAGTCTATTAAGCAACTATTCTCTTAACACAAATTGGTGCTTTATAAATTTAATAATGGATGGCAAAGATTGGGAATGTAGAGTGCCAATTTCCCTAACAAGAATACATATATCTATATTTATTGAACACTAATTAATATAAGGTGAACTACTTTTAATTTGGAATCCAAGTGGTGAGAGTTATAGTGGGTCTGTACCCTACTGTTGATAAATTAAATAAAAGTGAATGAGAATCGAAAAAAGTTAATTGCCTATAACCAAATTTCAAAATTCTAGAGAAATCGAACCTCAATTTTTTGTAGTAAGTTTGCTTTATTAATTCCAACTCACTGCATGAAATACAGAAGTTCATCATTAAAAAATTGGAAATCACCTGATTTTGTATGAGACGTGGTACAAAATTCTTGTTGAAATGGAAATTCTTTTAGGTTTTCTTTCTATCACTAAGCCCCTTGTCCCTTGATGCAACGTGACATAAGTAGTGGACTACAATGATCAACCAAATGAAGGCAATTGCTCAATTATCACTATTATTGCTCGACTACCGCTACGATGGACCGACTACGCTATGATAAATCTGTTGGAAAATTATTTAATTTGCCAAATGTGGATCGACATATGTAATTAATTGTGTATACATGCTATCTTAAAGTTAAGCTTAAAATTAAAGTGATCTAATAAAGAATTAAGTAATTGAGTTTTGGACATCTAAATAAAGTGTGGACCAATTTATATGTGTAGAAACCGGATCCATTAGGGTTTGTATTTGACGATGAACCGAATATATATGGAAACTATATATAGGGTTATGGTCCACAATTCATATACGAATTTCCCATTTTTTGTGCCATCCAATCAATACAAAAATACAAGAAAAAGAATATTGAAGAGGAAGATCCATTAACTCACAATCAAGAATCAAGAAGAATGCTGGATCAATTAAACTAAAGATCAAGATTTAAGATTCATTATTCAAGACACAAATCAGTAGATCAAGGTATATTCCGCATTAATTAATTTTCTTGATGATTTGACATGAAAATTTTGGCAATTATGTAAAGTTTCATGAAAAATTTCAACAAGTGGTATCAGAGCAAATTCATGTTGAATCATTGAGAATCGAAATTTAATGTGGATCGACATATGTAATTAATTGTGTATACATGCTATCTTAAAGTTAAGCTTAAAATTAAAGTGATCTAATAAAGAATTAAGTAATTGGGTTTTGGACATCTAAATAAAGTGTGGACCAATTTATATGTGTAGAAACCGGATCCATTAGGGTTTGTATTTGACGATGAACCGAATATATATGGAAACTATATATAGGGTTATGGTCCACAATTCATATGCGAATTTCCCATTTTTTGTGCCGTCCAATCAATACAAAAATACAAGAAAAAGAATATTGAAGAGGAAGATCCATTAACTCACAATCAAGAATCAAGAAGAATGTTGGATCAATTAAACTAAAGATCAAGATTTAAGATTCATTATTCAAGACACAAATCAGTAGATCAAGGTATATTCCGCATTAATTAATTTTCTTGATGATTTGACATGAAGATTTTGGCAATTATGTAAAGTTTCATGAAAAATTTCAACAAGTGGTATCAGAGCAAATTCATGTTGAATCATTGAGAATCGAAATTT
>CAIGRP010000691.1:0-19880 GCA_903798385.1 Fraxinus cuspidata
ATACTCTCATCCCCAAGGTTTGTGGAAACAAACTTTCTATCTGTAGGAAATGCACGCAATAGCATGATATGAAAATATTTTAACTTTAAAGCAGTGTTTTGGAATCGGTCGGACCTGGCCAGTTTTATTTGGAAAACGAGAAACCAGCCTGATTATAGCCTAAAAAACTTTCTTAAAAAATTGGGCAGGTTGACCTGGTTTCCAGTTGAACTTTAGAAAATGAAAAAAAAAAAAAAATTGTTAACCATTTAGCTCTGACATATATGATACCATGTTATGATATATTTGATTTCATAAAACCTTAATGTTTGATTGTTCTTTCAATATTTGTTTATATTTTAAAAAAAATGAAAATTGGCTTATGTTTGTGAATTTTTATGGACCTTGGTGCAAACCTTGACCCTTTACCTTTTGTGGGACAATGTTTGACCCTTTCAAAGAGGTTGTACCTGTACATTTGCTCTCCATTTGTTAGGTTGGATGTAGTTATCCTATTTTTTCATGTTCATACACCCTTGTAGTTTTTGTAATTCAGTCATTACTACTCTATTTGCCCGAGTACATCCTCCCTTTTAGTATTTTTATTATTCAGTCATTCCATGCAAAATTGTTACCAAGTGAACAAGGAAATAGTGAAGATCCAGAGAGTGGTTGCTCCCGTTGGCCAAATGCAGTTTAAGAGCCTTATTGAAGCCCATGTTGTAAGTTGACCTAAATTGCCTTGCAAGATTATGCTTTTTGCACTTGACATGTTTGAATTCTTGAGCCGGATGCACTTGATTTTGTGATTTGGAACACAACCATACTTTGAGGTCGGGGGAAGAGAGGAACAGTCTTCTTTGTTTTTGAGGCTGGTTCTAATATTAACATCCTTCTTGCTGAAATGCTACTTTTCGAACAATGTCATTGAAATACCCAAATAAATCTCGTGTCAATGTTATTTTTGCAACTCAATCTTCGGGATTCTTGAAACTCGTGTTATTCATGAAGTTGAATCATCTTGCTGCATAACTCTTATAATATACCCTCATTCACTTTGGTATGCAGGAAAAAACTGGGAGCAGCAAAGGTGCCAGCACTCTTAACGATTGCTACAAATATTTGCAAATGTTTTGGCAGCTCATTCCACCTAGCTAAGAAGACACCCTGGAGGCCTGTGCTGATTATGACCAAACAGCCACTGGGCAGGTGACATTGCCGTCCGCATAGGACCCCCTAGCATCGGAAGGTTGACCATGTATATGCAAAGATTACATCCGATGTCTGGCGAGCACAAAAACTTCTTCCAAGGTGAGGATCGGATAGTGTTAGACAGCTTGAAGGAAAAAATATATACTTTAAAATATTGTATTATACTGCCCGGTCTCTGGTCCTACGTGAAACTTGCACTTTGATGACAGATTAAATATATAAGGTCATGTTTCTGTGCTTCATCAGCTGTTTGGGTATGCTGCAGAAATGTAGGATGTTAAAAATTTTCACAATCTAATATTGTATTTTCTGTGATGAAGGTCACTACTTTCAACTTTTCAATCTTATAAAAAGGTGTAATGCAACCATTCGACTCCCATGTGGCTGCTTTCCCGTTGGCCATTCTCCGATAAGTCCTGTAATTCTTAATTTCTGTGTAGTATATGTTGTACTTTTTGCAGTTGGTTAAATTTGTTATATATGAACATTTTGAAAGATGAAACACCTAAAGAATTTTTACTTGAAATTAAATTGCAAGATTATATGTAATGTGTTAATCGCTACTACATACTAAACATTTAAGGTTTAGTTGTGCGCTACTTGTAAGGTTTTGTCTTGATCACTCTTCTCCAAAAAATTGTTCCCTTGTTCTTTAAATTATATGTTTCTTGTGTATTTTGTTTAAATTTGTGTTCCTGTTTTCATTTTTGCCTTTTAAAGTACATTGAAAATGTGAACTTGAAGTCTCGTAAACAAGCAATAATAATCTAATTTACGTTAAACACATAAAAGGAAATGAAAATTAACATTTTTTGTGCATGAAGTGGATAAGAATATACAACTTGTTTTTTTGTAGGTGAATATATTCAATGACAAACGTTGACAATTTAGACAAAATTCATTTTTTAATAGCGACTTTTACAACTAGCTTGTTATTTGTAATTTAGGCATCCCTCCAAACAATTCCTTAGTCGGAAGCTAGCTAGTTTACTAAACTTTTAAGACTAGATAATATTGAGAGATGAGAAACATAAGTCTCATTTATTTTATTCTTATTGAATTTAGGCTAGAATTATGAGGCCAAAATCTTTGATCAAACCATATATAGTTGAATTTGTTTTTGAGCCCTATATATAACCTATCACATTAGGGTAATTGATCATGTTCAAAGTCGTTACGTTAATTGTAAGGAGTATCAGGAGCAGAACTAGTGGAGGGTGATGTTATAACAAGATAGTCGTATTTAAAGATATAGCTAGATAATAGGAAGGGGCTTTCTTGCTTCTTGGCTTCAATTCACCCCATATCCCGACCTTTTGCCATGTTCTTAATGCAGAGCCGACCGGACCCACAATACCCAGCAAGAATCATGGTTTGGAAAACTCCCAATCAAGAAAGAATCCTTAGTTTTTATGACCAAATCCTTTCTTTAAATGAGAGTTGGGACCTCACTATAGCATTTAAACATAGCCTCTGCCTAGCAAGAATTTATAAACAGTTTATTTTATATATAGATAAAAAAGATAGATAGATAAATAAATAAAAATTAAATAATACTTGCGAGTTCTTTGCAATGTATAGTTGAAAATGAAGTTTGATTATTCATAAATAATTTATAAATTTTGCCAAATCAAATCTTAATTATGGGCTACAATAAAAGAATGAAAATAACTTCTAATTTTGAAAAATGAGATAAACTATACAAACTTTCTCTTCATTATTTTGGTGTATAAGATTTCACAATACTATAATACAATTAGATGGATTACTTGGTGAGATTAAAGAAAGTATATAAATTAATACAAGTCACTATTTGTTACAAATAAATATATTAGATAGTTTAAACTTGTAAATGAGTTAATTCAATATGAACTGATAAAGTTTTGTCTTTTCATGTAAACATTAATTTTTGGAGTCCGATAGAAAAAAATATTCGAAGATATAAATATAAAAAATAAGTTTATCTCGTCTTGAATTGGACGGACTAAAGTAAAAAAAAAAAAAATTTCGAAAATACAATTGGATTAGAAATCTATTTTCAATTTTAATTAAGCAAAATTTTGATGTAGAATTAGTTTTGAGATTGATTCCTCAAAAGTCAAAATTAAATAACTCTAAACGCATTAATTAAGCACCACAAATTTGAAGCAATGAAAAGAAGGCGGACCTTTACTCAACTGGAAAGGAAAACTCAAAATCTTATTCCTTCCAACTCATTTTTTTCCGGGTAACTATACGGGTACTACATTTTACTTTTACTTAAGGTCATCAATTTCCAACTTTTTTTAATTGTATTCTTATCGTTTCATTTAATTAGAACATATTGTCTTTAGTAATCAATTCGCCCAAAAGCTCGACATAAAATGACTTATTTGTCCACATTTTTTTAGAAAAATCAATACAAAAATGTGACGAAATATTTTTCATCATTTCAAAGAACGCAGGTAGAAAATTTTGAGAGGCACAATCATTGGGGACAAGGTAAGTAAAGAAGTTAAGACATAAGTTTTGAAATGAGAAAAGATGATCTTAAATGCTATCAAAGTGTGGTACAATAAATCAAAAATGTGATGTAAATATAATTATTCTTATTTTTCTTGATATATCTAAATACCCTATTTTGATAATTAATAAATACAATATAATAATGCATACGGTTACGTAAAAATATATGTGAAATATAATCTAAAAAACCGCAGAGATTCAGATGTGACAAGCAGGTATATGTGTATAATATATTTCTTGATAATATATGCATTGATCTATCTCGCTATAAACTATGAATATTCTCTCCATGAATTTTTATAGGGGTCCGTTTTGAAGAATTCATGGATTGACAAGGCAAGCGAGACAGAATAGGCTAACACTACTAACCAAGTCGAGATCTCGCCAATACACGTTGGTAAAAAATTATAGCTAATTATTTAATCTAATGACTGTATAAGCTAAGCATCGATGATCTGCACATAAATTAATTGATGAATTAACTTATGGAAGGTCTCATAAATTGAATAATACACTAATTAATTTATGTGCCACATGTGCTTGGGAGATAATTTCTCATTATACCTAAACTTCAGTCAACAAATAAACTTAAATGGGAATTAACTAAAATTTATTGTCATTAAATAAGGTGTCCCAAAATTTATTGTTTGGTCGATCATGGTTTATATGTTTAATCCAATGACTATGCATTGAAAATATCCAATTAACATAGTACAATTGTTGGATATTCATGACATAGTAATATCTATCCTAGTCAACATCAACAATGTCGTTTGACTAACAATGAACTTAATACGTATTAATACAAATTTATGGTCATTGAATATAATGTAGGAAAATGAGTTGAGGGTTGATTGTTTAATTCAACGAGTATATACCGAGCCAATTCAACTAACATAATACGGTGGTTGGATGGACGTCACAATATAATTTTATCTTCCGTCATCAATATTAGCAATATTGACTTCCATCTAACAATAAACTTAACACATTAATTTAAATTCATACTCATTACTTAAGGTAGTGTCCCAAAATTGATTTTTTGGTCGAGGGAAATAAAATATTGGGATGGGGCAGCAAATCCCCAAAGTAGTGTGCCCTGTGACAAACCATGTGATCAAAAGATTGTGCTTTCTCCAACTTGTACATTTTGTTCCTTCCAATTTTGGTTTTCCTCAATCGTATGTTTCCTAAAGTAGATCAGTTTTTGTAACTAATAAAAAATTAGAAAAAAAAAAATTGAAAAATTAATTTGAGGTCTACTATATGATACTTTTTTCCATCACTCTCATTGCTAGATATTAAGATTCATGTCATAAGATTTGACAAAGTTTTATGTTGGTTGACTGCAACCTATCCAATATTCCATTCAAACTTTTGGACATTCATATGAATATATATGCGTGCTTATTTACATTACTAAAGAAGAAAATAACTTGTTATACGATTTTCTAATACCCTTTAACTTGTTTAGACGAATTATATAGACATCTAAAAATATTATTTAAAAAAGTTAAAATTTATAAAAATATATGAAAATAATATCTCCATTAACAACAACAATTGTAAAATCCATTAACCACTAGTACCCTTTCTTTTTACCTATCTTGGGAGGCTTAAACTGGAACATCACTCATAGGACAAGCACAAGAAACCAGAATCAGGTTTCTGTCTGATGATCTTAGAAATAATTGTAGGGTCAAAACAACTATGAAAATTCGAAAAGTAAACATGTAGTGTTTGTGTTGGGTGGACATATCTACCGAGAATCCTACAAAGTTGGTGTTCTTGTCCTGGGACAGTACCCTAAATGTTGAATTCCTTCCTAATTTTCTTTGTCTCTCTCTCTCTCTTTCTTAGTTAGTTATTTATTTATTTCACTCCGAGTTAAGTACATTGGACCTCTACCGTGTTAATTTAATGGTCAAGTCATCAAAACTGTTTACCAGGTAACTGTACCGCTAATTTGATTGACTAACTGGGTAGACCTTCAAAAGTTGGGTGACTCAAATTTTACCGTTTACAGTTGAGGGACCTGTTAGGAGCTACTCGTAAAGATCAGAGACTGAATAAGCAAAATTTTAACCCATAACTATGGGGTGCAGACTTTAATGAAAATTGAAAGAGAAACATGTAGGGTTTCTGTTGGGTGGACAAATCTAGTGAGAATCAAGGTTGGTATTCTTGTCCTAAAAAAGAAGGGAATGCCCTAAAAGACAGTACCAGTTTATCAGACCTTAAATGTTTTCTTTACTAAACCTTTTATATGGCAGTTCATTGCAAGTTGTAAAGTTGTTTACATTCTTCACCTTGTGGTCCAATTGTACTGATTTGTAATCGAAAGGTAGTTGTCCATTTATTGGCATAAGGTTGGAGTATCATATTATCATGTTCATGTTGCATGGATGGTTCATTGAATCAATTGATGCAAGTAGTGTTTCATGTTTTGTGTGAATAACGGACTACGTTGACCAGGTCGAGCTTGTGTGAGTTTTCTTGACACCGCATTATTTGACTTGACGAATTTTTGGAACGTACAATTGAACAACATTGCCAAGGTTTAGTTGCGTGGGTCCCCAAACCCCCTCGTAACTTATTTTTATTTTCTATTTTCAAAAACTAGAAGAAAGAAATAAAGAAGCAGCACAAAATTAGGGTTTATAAGGTTTGACCATTGACATAGTAAATAAATACTAGATACACTGTTATACATTATTTCTTCAAAAAATAATTTAAAATTCTTCATCATCTATGTATCTTAGCCCATGTTTGGTAGCTTGGTAGCCATTATTTCGGAACTTTTTTTCTATTCATATTTATTTTCAACCACATATTCTCACAATAAAATATTTTTCACGTAATTTCAAAACTTTTTTCTACTTTTTAGTCATACATTCTCTAAAAAATTACCACTTAAAAACTCATTCTTCACAAATATGGCTATCAAACAGGGGCTTAATTCATCCAAAATATATTGAGGGTGAGGTACTTTCAATTTAATTTATCTAATAAAGATATTGTCTCCATGAGGATGATGTTGAGCATCACTTTTTGTGAATTAATCTTATCTTATCTAACTCGTCAAATAAGTGAACCTTATTGATCTAATAAATAGCTATATCTATTTGACAACTCTACCTATCGTTTTATCCTCGTTAAAGTTGAGAGATTGTAATAAGCAAACTCGTTTATTTGTGATAATTGAGGTGGTCTTAAAGTCTGGTCTTGAGAATCTTTTATGGGCCCTTTGAGAATGATATTAACCTTGCAGTCTTGCACGAGTAAACATAATTAGGGTCCATCAAAATTGTCTTCTTTTTGCCAACAAATCACCACAAATTGTGCAAATGTGAACAAATCTTTAGGTTCAATTAGTCGCAAAAGACATTGCTTTTCTAGATAGTCAAATTCAAATCAAACCACTTAATTAATGCTCTTGATTTTTGCATTTAACGGGTCATAACTTTTGCTGGTAAATCTTGAAATCCACATTAAGTACAGGACAAATTTAAGGTAAAAAAAATATTCTTCAAAGATATTTTATGATGAAATTTATACACACGCCACAAAAAAATCAACAAGTAATTTTTAATAGATTTAAGATCGGCAACATGAATAGTTCTTTCTTTTTAGCATTATGCGATTTTCTAACTAGGTGATGCGGTAAAATAATGCTGAGAGCCTATGTAGTTTGGCCAATTGGAGGTCGAGAGATTCATGTTGAATGATTCAGTACATTACTTTTATGAATGAAAGACTCTAGATCTAGAAAATTACGTAGCAAATGCCTTAGTTATCATTCTATTAGTTAATTTGGAACAATGATTTCTTCAATCGGTAATATCTATCTTAAGGTCTTCATTTAAGTTGCTATCCTATTGATTTTAAAAATAATAATGCATAGGTGAAAAGGTGTATTAGACATGCATGCAAGCAAGCACATAGATGGATGTTGGCATACCATATATGAATGATAAGATAGATGGGGCACACAACATATGGGCATGGGAAGCAAATCTTGAAAGAAAATCAAGAGAAAATGGCCTCTCTTTGAACCAACACCTGTTCAAGACATGGTAAGCGCACATGATTTCACACCAACAAAGAAAAGGAACCATTGCTGACATCACCTGAATATCTTCGGAGGATTTTGGTGGGCCCATTCCTCCTTTTGCTTTCAAATCTCAAAAATAATTTCTTATTTCATGTTGTGAAAAATTTCACAATAGGTTCCCACACTATTGCTTCAATAACAAGTTGTCCTTAAAATTAAAAAATAGGCAATTTAATCCGTATCTTTCTTTATTTTTACAGTAAAAACTTCTTCCTATTAACGCTTCAATTTCCACATTAGAATGTTAACTTTGTTGAGAAGAGTGATCAAAACACTTGTATGATTGTTAATATTTAGTTGATGTGAAATATATCCCTTACTATACTCCCCACAAGGAATTATGCTACACTTACAGGGGATGTGACAAAATGATTGACAAAATGCCAAGTGTCACCCCCTATTGGGTGGACGCCTGCTGCGGGCCCACAAATATCATTCTCCCCCCCCACAAGATAGTTGCTCCTTTAAGAACAATTTTGAAAATTAGTGTATTCATTTGAGTCTTAGCCCAATCAATCAAATTGCTCGGTTGATCTTAAGAAACTCTAATACTATATTAAGATTTGCAAATTTCTTTTAAAATGTCAAGTTTGTTAAAGGGAGTAGTTCAAATCCTTTTGTGTTGATTAATATTTAGATATTTAACACATATATGATTTTATCGCATAACACTTCCTCCTTTCTTTGGTTGGTTATTCCTCGTTTCTCGAACAATACATGCAATAAGTGGCATGGGGTTAATTCTCATAAGTCGTATCCCAACTCATGTTTAGTTAGTATTGATTATTGAATGGAGAAACTTAAAGGTGTATTTTCTTTTATGTAATTACGAAATACCTCAAGAGCTCACAAGAAGCACTATAATAGTTACTAGAGACCCACAGGTCATGAAATCTTGTGTTACAACATGCTAGAATCTTATTAAGATTTTATTACATTATCTCTTAATTGATAAAGGCTAAATCCTTTACCAGTAAATTCCTAAAACATGAAATATAACAATTATTGTTGCACAATCATCTACAATCTACAATCAAGGGAATCATCATTTCACTTGAAGTTAAGTTTTACTTCTCAATTTCGGTTGGTGTCCAAAGTTTTGAAATGGGACACTTTTTTCATGAGAGCAACATGACTATTTAAGATGTAGACGATTTTTGTTGATAGGGACTAATAATGTAACAAGAACAAAAGGGCTATGACTAATTTACTCGTTTTGAAAAGTTGGTTGCCAACTAACCTATGACGATAAATTAAGGACCATTGGTGAAATTTTATTTTTTTAGTTTTATAAAATCCCAACTCCAAAGAATCAATACCAATATTATATAGAAGCTCATGTTCAAATTTTGTATTCTATTTCTGGTGTACTAGTTTATTTATTCATATCCTTCAGATAAATTGCCCTGAAAAATTCAATCCCAAAATGGAAAATTTGGTAAATCTTTCGTGGAAATCCGATCAGATCTTGCTGGACTTTTGTGGGTCTGATTTCGATACAAATGTCATCTTCTTCTCTCTTTTCAATTCATAGAAAAACAAACACAAACCAGATAAAAACCCCATTAAGGAAAAGGATCAAATCTAACTTTTCTTGCATTTTTTTAAAAACTCTACTGCATTGGTGCAATGGGAATGGCAGCTGCAGAGTCACAGTTTCATGTTTTAGCCGTTGATGATAGCCTAATTGACAGAAAGCTCATTGAGAGGCTACTCAAAACCTCTTCATATCAAGGTAATAATCAAGGGGATTTTGGATTTCTTTTTTTTCAAAATTCTAATGTTCTAGTGCGATACAAAATAAGATTTAAAGCAATATAGCTCTGTTTGGTATGCATTAAAATTTTCATTTTCATTCTTCTACTCATTTTCAACTACACATTTTTCAATAAAATAATATTTTTATCACATCAATAACTTTACATTCTTTTTCAATCACAAATTCTCCATCAATTTACTATTCCAGAATACATTCTTCCAAAATAATGTGGCTCAAACACATCCATATATATGATTCGTTCTCTTACAATTTAAACTTTTAAATGAGATTGTTAACTTGATAGCAAAGCCCGCCAAAAGACTAAGGTTAAATGTATTTTGCTACTCATTCATGAAAATTGTGTACGTATCAAATCTTCGATAAAAGTACCATAGGGCAGAAATCTTGTATTTCAATATTTATTGCTCCAAAAGCTTGATTTCACAGAGAAATTTTTCTGGGTTCGTTGCATTTGCTCATGGCATTAAAAATTTTGATTATGGGTTTTCATTTGTGCAAGATTCGAATTTCCTGAAGTCTTGATTTTCAATATTTATTGCTCTTGAATGTTGGCATCGACTGATTCAGTTTCTGGGCTCTGTGATTTAATGGTGGCAGTTACTACAGTAGATTCTGGTAGCAAAGCTCTGGAGGTTCTTGGTTTGCGTGAAAATGACAGAAATACCACTAATGAAACTTCTGTTTGTCCCAAAATTCATCAGGTAAATTTGCTTTTGTATTTTTATTTTTCCCCACCCCTAATACAATTTTCTTGGAATTTCTCGTCTCCAAAATCCTTTTTTTTTTTTCTATATTTGCAGGAAGTGGAAGTAAATCTTGTTATTACGGACTATTGTATGCCTGGGATGACTGGCTATGATTTGCTCAAGAAAATTAAGGTATATTTTCTTGGACAGATGAATTTCCTTTCATGGAAAATATGCCTCTGACCAAGTTTTCTTCAATTCTATCCATTGGCGGACCCAGGGGTCACTTGACCTTCCAAGTTTTTTTTTTTTTTTTTAATAATATCATGTTTGGTATTGATTGAAATTTAAATTTTAATCTAAATCTAAATCAAAGTTAATAATTAATTTTAATAACATATTTTATGGAATTCACAACTGTTTAACTTTTGTCAAAATTTACTAAAAAATTGATTTTAATATCTATTAAACATGGGCAAAATCACAATAAATTTTTCTTCTGCTCTCTTTTACTCTTTTCATCGCGCCTTTTAACAAAATCTTAACCCTTCTATTTTTAAAATTTGTATATAATTTTTCTATAAATTATCATATTTACTACAAATTTTCAAGTAAGTAGAACCTAAATTTGCATTTTCTCCTATCAAAATTGTGTATATAGAATGTGTTTGAACTCATTATATCTAATTTGACTTATATTTAACGAATTGTCTTTATTTGATTGATTATTAGTATTGAATATTAGTTATATGTTTTTCCTTTCGATTATTTCAGTTGATTGTTTATATCAAATACATTATAAGATTTTTAAACGTAAATATATTTTTTCTTGTGATGAACAAAATATTAATAAAATGACTCTTCGAAATGAAAATGATTAGCAAAATATTAATGAAAAAATGTTTTTTAAATGTAAATCTGCATTGTCTCAAGTCAAGTATGAATCATTCAAAAATCAAGAACAAAGTATTTGATTTGTACAGGGTTTGATTGTGCCTCTAACTCAAAATGTCTGTGTCTGCCTCTGAATTTCTATCTGAACTATTTTCAGATCGATGTAATTCTGAAAAGTTCGCCCACATGGCTCCGTTTCTTGCATTCTCTTGAGATCAATAAGAACCTTTTACCATTAAAAAAAAAAGAAAAAGAAATTCTCATCTAATTTGAGTAATTAATCAGATAACTGAAAAGCATGTAATTATACATGCTTAGCTTGCCCCAATTGGTTGTTTGATAAGATGGATAAGAGAATACTAAAGAAAAAGACGACCCAAAGACTTCGTCAATTCTAATGTGGTTCCTATATAATATGTTGGTATCTGTCCATGTTGTATTGATTGTTTTTGTTGAAAAAAAAGATTTAAATGAAAAAGTGTTACCATTTCTAATAGTTTAAGCTTTCACACATCAAGGTTAGTAGTTCTCTTTTTACTAATTTACACCCAATAAAGTAAAATGAAAATAATCTTAGGTTCATTGAATTTATGGGCTTCCTTTTCTTGACAGGAATCATCATCTCTGAAGAACATACCAGTAATCATTATGTCATCTGAGAATGTTCCTTCAAGAATCAGCAGGTAAGGATTCCTGAATGGATGCTGTTCTTCCTGTTTAATCTACATTACCAAGATATGTAGAAATTTGTTTATGTCATTTACAGGTGCTTGGAAGAAGGAGCAGAAGAATTTTTCCTGAAACCTGTGAGATTATCAGATGTAAATAAGCTTAGGTCCCATTTGATGAGAACCAAATGCTGCAATCAAGAAAATGAAGAGAATAAATGCTGGAATCAAGAAAAACAAGAGAATATAGAATCTGCAGAAACTGAATTACAGACAGCAGCACAATCCAATAATAATAAGAGGAAGGCCATAGATGAAGGGATTTCTCCTGACAGAACAAGGCCTAGATACAATGGCCTTACTTTGGTTTCCAATTAATCTGCACACTTGTCAGACGCGACTCGACCCGACCTGACTAGAGGAAATTAGTTAAATCAGTCATCGGACGTGACTACAATTCGAAGAAAGCGCTGTACCCAGAACCCACACTGGATTATATTAGCTCATACCCTGTTGAGACGACGAAGAAGCGGATTACTTGTCTCTCAACTCTAAGAAAGAGGCATCAGAGACAGAACCAGCTGAGGTTCCTACATTGATCTGAGCCAATTAACTGGAATTTTTTTTATTTCTTTTTACTTGCTGTTAATACGAGATGTGTAGAGAGTAAATAAGATTATAGATTCTTATTGTAATGCAATGAAAAAAATAATTTATTGATTTTCTTGACTTTCTCATTTTAGGTTTAAAGATAATTTATTTATTTTCTATTCTATAGCATGCAATACATTATTTATTTTGTATTCTATAGCATCCAATACATTGCGCTTGTTTGTTAGTTAGGGATTAAAATCAGATTTTTAAATCAGATTTTTAGCAAATTTTGATAGAAGTTAAAAGAAAAGTCGTGGATAGAAGAAAAATGCTAAACTGACAAAAATTAAAATACGGCTTTTAGATATTTTGGCTGGAGCATTAATTCATTGACCAGACTTGGCAAATTATAATGTACTGTACTAGAAGCTGTTGACAGGATCTGATCCGATTTCAGCAGAAAACTGAAATGTCAGCATTTTGTAGAGCATCAAGTCCTCTTAGAAAATGTATTGATTTCACCAAACCAACGCGTTTCAGTCGTATTTACACTTCCATTTCTAGACTACACTATATCAGGGTCCAACATGATCATCGTCTATTCAATTTGTACCACTCGGCGACTCAAATTCAAAGAACTCCGGGGTTCTCACTGCCCAGATTGGATTATACACTCAAACAAGATGTAGCTAAGACAAATTGGATGATCACTAAGTTATGTAAGGAGGGTCGAATTTCTGAAGCGCGCAAGTTATTTGATGAAATGCCTGACCCAGATGTGATTTCATGGACCGCTTTAATTTCGGGTTACATGAAGTGTGGGATGTTGAAAGAGGCTAGAGAACTGTTTGATAGAGTTGACGCCAAGAAAAATGTGGTCACTTGGACAGCAATGATTTCGGGGTATGTTAAAATGAAGAAATTTTTTGAGGCTGAGAGGCTTTTTGATGAAATGCCAGAGAAGAATGTGATATCTTGGAACACTATGATTGATGGGTATGTGCAAAGTGATAGAATTGAAAAGGCCTTGGGGTTGTTCGAAAGGATGGACGAGAGGAATGTGGTCTCTTGGAACACAATGACTGCAGGGTTGGTAAATTATGGGAGGATGAAGGATGCAAGGGGCCTTTTTGATCGAATGCCTCATAGGGATGTAATTTCTTGGACTATTATGATTTCAGGATTCGCGAGGGAAGGAAGGGTTGAAGAGGCTAGAGTGCTTTTTGATACCATGCCAGAGAGGAATGTGGTTTCTTGGAATGCAATGATTACTGGGTACACCCAAAATATGAGGCTTGATGAAGCATTCGATTTGTTTAAGAGAATGCCAGAGAAGGATGTGCCATCTTGGAATACAATGATTGCGGGATTTATTCAAAACAAGGATTTAGACAGGGCGAGGAAGTTATTTAATGAGATGCCAAGGAAGAATGTTGTTTCTTGGACTGCAATGATAAATGGATACGTCCAAGATGGCCAAAGCGAAGAGGCATTGAGAACGTTCTTTCATATGAAGAAGGATAGCTGGGTGAATCCTAATGAAGGCACTTTTGTGAGTGTTTTGGCTGCTTGTAGTGACTTAGCAGGTCTTGGTGAGGGAAAGCAAGTCCACCAAGTAATTAGCAAGACAGTCTATCAGGAGAGTGATTTTGTGATATCTGCATTGATAAATATGTATTCGAAATGTGGGGAGCTGGTGATGGCTAGAAAGATGTTTGAGTATGGGTTGAAAGGGAAGAGGGATTTGGTCTCTTGGAATACTATGATTGCAGCGTACTCTCACCACGGATGTGGAAGAGAGGCAATCACGGCGTTCAAAGAAATGCAAAATATTGGTTTCAAACCAAATGATGCTACCTATGTCGGATTGCTTTCTGCTTGCAGCCATGCCGGTTTGGTGGAGCAAGGGTTGAAGTACTTTGATATGCTTTTGAGAGACGAGTGCATAGAAGTGAGAGACGATCATTATACATGCCTTGTAGATCTCTGTGGTAGAGCAGGGAGGCTCAAGGAGGCATATGATCTTATAGAACAGCTCCCAAACAAAGTATCAACAGGTGTTTGGGGGGCTCTTCTTTCGGGATGTAACATTCATGGGGATGAGGATGTAGGAAAACTAGCAGCAAACAAACTTTTGGATATGGAGCCAGAAAATGCGGGCACTTATATGCTTTTGTCTAATATATATGCTTCTAGCGGGAAATGGAATGAGGCAGCATTCCAGAGATTGAAGATGAAGGAGAAAGGGTTGAAAAAACAGCCAGGTTGCAGTTGGATTGAAGTTGGGAACAGATTTCATGTTTTTGTTGTTGGTGATAAATCTCATACAGAAAGCAAGATCTTGCGTCTCTTACTTTTTAATCTTCATAAGAAAATGAAGAAGATGGGTTCTGTACCACTTCACGATATGATAATAGAAGAGGGTTTTTTAGCAATTTAAGTATAATTTTGAAGTCTCCTCCAATGTGATGATGGTGTTTATGCCAAAAAAGATTCTGGTGCGCAGAAAAGATGAATTCAGTTGCAGTGACTATTAATCCTGAGTGTTTTGAGTATGGACTTGAGAATTCATGTAAGTGTGCTAAAGACACTGGGCTCAGATAGTCATTCCTTTCTCTGATTCACGTCAGTTGGCTGCTTCTATTGATAATGTGCAACTGGTATGAGAGCACAGAGTGATTACAAAACAGAAAAGAGAGAAAGATTTATTGCCGTTGGTGATGGATTGCTGGAAGTAATCTTGATGCAAATCATACAGCAATGACTGTATTGCTAAGATCGGACAGGTATTTGTAAATTCTAATCCGATTTCCCCATTATATTTTTGTGAAGACAAACCCGTGCAGAGGTCATTAGACACTTGAAGCAGCTCAACGGCACTATTAACAAGATTTTAGGTTTTTCTTATTTAGGTTTTTCATTATTTGATTGTCTTCAACTTACAAGGGGAAATAGCCCTTGTTGAACGGGTTGGGTTCAGGTCAAGAGGTTGCGGCTCGGGGTTGAGATGACCTCGAAGCTGATTTGGGTAAGGATTCTAGCCTAATTATCAAAGGGTGAATTGAACATACAAATTTTGTAGATTGATGCTAGCATGCCTAGTGGAATGAATTAATAATATTGATGATTAATTTTTTTTTTTTATATATATAATGGATTTTTCAAAAAATAAAAAAATATCGCACCCTATGAGACAAGAATCATTATGGTTCACCCTAATAATGTAGTAAGTGGAAATTTGTTTTTGATTTTTATACAAAATGTATAATTAAGATGAAATTGCAATTATTCAGTTATGAAATTGAATTTTGGAGAGACAATTTTGGGGGCAAAATAATAAATCTCAACTCTAAAATGATCAAAGATGTTTGGATAAGTTAATTTTTTCAAGAGTTATTGCAATAGGAAAGGTAAAAAATGTCACTTCCATCTATTAAAAATAAATCTCATAATTTAGTGATAATGTTGAACAAAACATATGAGGATAATAATTGTAATTGAGACATTGAATGACTGCAAAATATCTTCATGTCCTCAATTAATTACTCATTAACAAGTTCATCCTTAATTTATAAAAAAGAGTAGGTTGACCATTGACCTTTTGGTGTACGTGTACAATCTGTTCAAAATGAATGCCCAAATCTTTTATTGTCATGCAACTCTCGCATGTTCAAAATCATTTGCCTTTAGACTTGGATAGGGTATTCAAAAATTTAAGTGAAAAATAATTTTCATGAAGAATACTTGATAAACTTATGAAGAATTATAGAGTTTCTGCCATCAAGAACTACTGTTGCGACAATTACGAAATATTCAAGATCAACTTACTCCGTTTTTAATAAAAAAAACTATTTTTCTACGAGACTGCAAGTTAGAGACTCATAACTCAAATTTTTTCAATAAACAAAACCCAAATTATTCAATTATACTTAACCCCCACCCCACCCCACCCAAACCCAACTCAGGTCCAGCTAGTTTGCTGTCTCTGTCAATTCCCTCTCAAATCCCTTTCTATCTACATTGCATTCAATTCCTTCAACCCTTCTTCCTTCTTCCACACCTACCATCACCACACTCTTCCGTCCCTCGAAAAACCTCTCACGCCATCTGTTCATCCCCAAGACTCCCAAATCTCCGTTATCAACCAAATCTCCATTTCTACAAACCAAAAAGGTTTGATAACTAAAAAACAAAGAAGGAAAAGAAAAACCAATGATTGTACTTTACAAGAAAAGAGTGGATTGAGAAAAGAGATCAATCTTCATTTTCTTGAACCCTATTGGCTATTTTTTGATATTTTTTCAACTTTCCAATCCTCATGGGGTGTTCAGCTTCTTGTCCCAGTAATTTCATCACTCAACAGCAAAATCCCAACTCGAATTCTTCTTATTCACATTCAAATTCCCAGTTGCAGTCTCCATTTTCAGACCATTGTTCAACTCCTGTTTCAAGAACTCTTTCTCTCCCTACCCCTTTGGTTCACCACCCACCTCTCTGTAAAGGGGATTCTAATCATTTTGTTTCCTTGACCTCCTCCACTTATGGTTCTCTTGTGCTCGTCGAACCATCAAATCCCAATTTCAGTGGCCAAGACTTCGACAATTTGATGCCCCATTTGAAAAAAAGTCAAGTTTTTGGCAATTCTGAGGATCCTTTCTCTCCAGACTCTGTTATCAATACTTGGGAGCTCATGGAAGGGCTTGATGATTATGAATTCAATTTCCACCTCATTGACTACCCCAAGAAGGCCAATAGAAAAGATCTTGATTCTAGTGAGCTAGTGAAATCCTATGAATTTGTAGAGCATGCCGATTCCAAGCCGTTGTGGAAGCATTTGTCTGAGGAATCGTTGCTAGCAAAAATGGATCCCAATGTGGTCTCAAATTATCGAAAGGCATTGTTTGCTAGGCAACATGGATATGAAAACATCAAAGATATCTCGAAAGCCGAAAAGATGGAGTCTTTGGAATCGAATAATGTGAGTTCTTCAGTGTCAACTGATAATGAGTTGTATTATTTATCTGGTGCTGAGGATCGAATTATATTGTATTACACTAGTTTGAGGGGGATTAGGAAGACTTATGAGAATTGTTGTGCCATTAGGGGGATTTTCAGGGGGTATAAAGTGCGCGTTGATGAGAGGGATATTTCTATGGACTCGTCATATAGAAAGGAGCTGCAAGAGGCCTTGAAAGACAAGCCTGTAAGCTTGCCACAAGTGTTCATTAGGGGGAAATACATTGGTGGAGCAGAGGAGATTAAGCAGCTTAATGAGGCTGGAGAGTTGGCTACGCTTTTGAAAGGTTTTCGGCTTATGGATTTGGTGTTTGTGTGTGAGATTTGTGGGGATGCAAGATTTGTGCCATGCTCAAATTGCAATGGAAGTCGGAAAATTTACGAAGAAGACGAAGGGAGGATGAGAAGGTGCCCTGATTGCAACGAGAATGGATTGATACGGTGCTCTGGTTGTTTCCCTTGAGTGCTACTGCTGATCAGTGAAAATTATTGTTTGGAACTTATTTGTGGAGCTATATATAGATGCTGTTAATGGAGTGTGTATTATTTGTGTAGGGTCTTGTTTTAGTCTCCTTTAGTTAAACTTTCTGCATATCATAGCCGTTGGATGTTCTTGTTCATTCTCTGAACAACATTAACTCATAAAGGAGTATCACTGTGTGCATGCTAAAATGTTTCCTATTGTTTCTTCATTTTATTTGTGAGAGTTAATTGCTGCTTTTATTTGTAGCTTTGAAATATTTGCTTATATTAAGTTCTTCTAATGAATACTAATTTTTGATAAGTTGGTTCAGTTCTTTTTTTCTTTTCCTGGAGACTCACATAATATTGATGTCTAATAAGCTGTGGGATTGTCATGAAATGTTCATAGAACTTTTTGCATTCTTTTAGTAGATATGATTCTAAAGGATTTCATAATGTTAAAAGATCCTGTTGATTATCCGTATATGCCTCCTTTAGATCTTGAAAGATATACTTAAGATTGGTTTAATGCTGTTCATTTGTTGCAACTTCATGAATAAACTGTCTGGTGCATTATTCTTCTGTTTGTTAAGCTTCTTTCATTATGACATGGTTGCTTTCAGTCGGAAAAATGTTTTCTAGTTGAATTGTTCAGAAGCCAACATTATGGATTGCATTAGAATTAGAGTAAAATGGTTTGGATGAATTTGCGTCGATGCTGTTTTGACTTCATGGGAAAACTTGATAACATTTTTTATTTGGACTTTAGCCTTGGTATCGAGCTGAAGATTTAAAAATGGGATGTGATCTTGATATTAAAAGTGCAGAAGTTATGTTGTTTTTGAAATAGATAAACCACAAAATGAAGACTCAATGCCGGTGGATCATTGGATTTAATCCCTGTCTCCATCTTTGCCCTTTAGATCTTGAGATTTGGCTCACCTGAAATTGTTTGAGAGCCAGGGGAAGGTTCCGTTGCCAGCAAGGACGAACTGAAGGTTAGTTTTTCAATTTTCATTTCTTTCAATGCTATGTGATGCAATTGAGATAATAGGTCCTGTATTTTAGTACAACCACTAGTCCATCTTAGCATCCTTTCATCTGATAGATTTTTTACCCTTTAAGAGCATAACACTCTTAACCTAAAGCATAGTAGGTCTAACTACTGTTGTGTAGGTAGGAACTAGGAGCAAAATTAATACTGAGACGACAATGTTCGTGTTTGATACTTGCTCTCGAAACCTTAGCAACTGAATGTCCTTCCAATTTTTAGTTTGTCCCTTCATTTTTTTGTTTGAATTAGAAAGTTGAATCATGAGAAACAACCATTGAAGTTGGTAAATATTTTCCGCTATGGTTCAAGTTACAGATGTTTTTAAAGCTTTCTGCTTTCCTCAACTCTTTGTTATGCACCTTTGATGCATGTCTTCCTGTTGTGTTTTACGCTGAAGCAAGAGGAATTAAAAAATATGCCTCCTCTTTCATCCTCACAAAATTATTGTTGGGCTAAGCTTAAAAGTTACTTTTAAGTGAAGTTTGTCAAATGTGTTTCTTTGCTTGACGCTGCTCTCTTTTGAGTTTCCAATGCAAATTTTAATTTCTTTAACAGTGCTTAGTTGAACTCTTTGCTAAATCCATTAGCGATCATTGACACGGCTTCGGCTCTCCTCCTTTCATTTGTTAACATTGGAGTAATATCAAATTTATTAGCTTATTATTTTCTGTAAGATTCTGTGTATTTTATAGTTAGTTGCTCAGTTAAGTTGTCAATTACTATTTGAGCTGAGCTCTATTACTTAATTGCACATTCAATGAGCTCCATCATTGCTATTTGACTCGGACCTATTTTGAAAAAGTCAAGGTATTTCTAATTGTTAGCTGATAAAGACAAAGTCAGGGAAATCCTCTTAAATTATTTTCATATTGAACTTTGGATATATAAGAATTCCGAATCGAATCTCTTTAGAAAG
>CAIGRP010000692.1:0-29622 GCA_903798385.1 Fraxinus cuspidata
ATTTTCTTACATTCCAATAGTCCCAATCCTGATCACAATGAAAGTGAATTATTAATCACAACCTAAGTGCCAATTTTTTGTGAGTTTTTGTGCCAAAATAGTGGTTCTATGTGCCTTTCAATTTTGATGATATTTTTCGTACAAAATTTTACCTATTTTCTACCATCTATCTCTCTCCATTGCTAGACAAAAAAATTTAAAGATTTTATGAGAGTTATGAGAGGTTATATAGAGTTGTGGATTTAAATTCCAAATTTAAATCACTCACTCGTACCCTTTTGTTGTCTTGTCGGTCGGGTAACATCACATGGGCGATTTATGACCCATATTTTCTAACATCTCCCACTCGCACATGATGAGCTTAATCCGAACCACAAGAGACAGTGAATATCACACGTTGAATCTTTCTCAAGATTTATCTCATAAATATTCATACGACAACTAGATTGTACGACCAACGAATATATTAGAGCTCACGGTACTATAAATCTGTTAGGGATATATAAATAGTAGCTCTACTAGAGAAACATTACATCTCGCTATACCCTAAACTTATTTTCTAGCATTAATTCAAGTATTTCCGATCTCTCATGTATTTATGAAACATACTTGAACCTTACATCTTAAAATTGTATTTACAATTGTGTCCCGTATCCTAAATAGTTAAACACAATTGTCCAATCGGTGAATACAAGTATAAATGTTGGTCAAAATAGTTTTTCTTTCCTACTTGAATCTTTTAACTTTAAATCAAATACTTTCCTAGACGTGTCATATCAAATAAAATCAATCATAGTTATTGGCAGCATGCTAAAGTACCAACATCTAAATTAAATCTCAAGAATTAGTCAAAAATCATAACAGTATATATGAGGTTATATAAAAAAGGGTATATATGAGATTATATAAACCTGAAGGTCTCACACAATGAGGAAGCAGGGATCCATTCACTCATTTACGCAATATTGATCGTAAAAGCACACGTGATATGAAACACATGCTACAATATTTTCTCTCATTCTTAGGGCGCACGTCATATCCTTTATAAACAAATAACACTATACATATCCTAGTTCGGGTATTCCCTAATACCTAATTTGAGTTTTCCTTATGTTCATTCCTCTAGGCAATCTCAAATCGAGTAATCAATTTGACTACTAAACTGGTTAATGGATTAGCAAAATTCATTTTGATTACTTGTTGTAATCTCATCTTGATATCTCATCAATGCGACTAGATCATATATACAACGTGATCATTATGTCTTATCTCAACACACTCCAAAATGTCTGAGGAGATTATTCACTTGAGTGAGCCAACCTTGTTCGACATACTTTATATGTGTGCGTAAAAAAATTATCTTGTAATCCTAAGTTATCTAATGTGTACTTGAGTAAACTGTTCATTTATAGGCACATAAAACTCAATCAAAAGTTTTCCAATACACTAAAAATAATATTCTATTTAATTTTAAAAAATTGAAATTACCTATAAGTATATCTCTAAACATCTTTACAGTATGATGATTACAGACCATAATGTACGTAGATTACTGTAAACATACTTTCTTTGCTAATGTCTCTCACATAAATACTATTGAGTATTTGGTTCCATCATAATATTTGAGATCCTCAACACTTCAGATAACATAGTTATCATTGATCTCATATTCTTAACTAAATACTCAATACAACTGCACCAATTAATTTCTTCAGCTGCCAAGATATGTACTACAAGATATGTTTCTTGCTACTCTATTTAGCAAGATTACACAAGTCTAATAACTATTTGGGCTCGACTAACTCTCCTCCTTAATCGATACTTGTATATCTATTCCAATCACGAGTTATTTCTTCGACAACAAATAGAATAATTGACAGCAGCACTCTTCAGGTACCACATCCTTTTGAAGGACAACATTGATACCCACTAACTCGATTCTTGGCATGACAATTATTAGGGCAAGTATACATATTTCTAATTCTTAATCGCACTAGATATGGATCTCTAGATATTTTTTTGTGCACTTATGGAGTCCTTGGAAATATATGAAAACTCATATGATCACCTTTCGACAAAGGAGTATTAACAGGGTAGAAATTCCACAATTAAATATTATAGAATCTTTATGGTATACATCTCTTATGACAAAGAAACAAGACTAGAATAATTTTTTAAACACAAAATATACAATTTTCTAAACCCATGTCCGTTATCTCAAAAATTAAGGCAATCATTTCAAAATGGTCTCAATGCACTCATTCTCATGCTTAGCCAATATAGTGTCATCAACATAAAAATTAGAATTATAACCTACCATAAGACTTTTACATAAATATATTAAACTTCATCCACATGATGAAATTTTATACGAGATTTAAACAAGTTATAACTTAAGTACCAGTATCAAGATGACTGTATTAGGCTACAAATGTAACTAAAAAGTTATCACAATACTATAGAAGCCTTTAACATGAAATCTATAAATCGATTCATATAGATATCTTCAATCAATTCTCAATTGAGAATGAAAATACAGTCTATAAGTCAAATTGGTATAATCTAAACTTAAACACACTATGGTTAGCATCAATGTATAGAAGTGAATCTCATTGCTAAGAAAAAAAATTGTATGACTCAATATACTCATATTGAGCATACCATTTCTTTTTTAAAAATAAGTTTTATTTATCATAAACTAATTAGTCTTCCATTTAGTTTTTAAGAACTCGAATATTCTCAATAATTATAATGTCCAATTAGAAATTCCATCACGTCTCAAATTAGATTGAAACTCTATACTCCATATATACTTTCATCACTTTCCTCAAATTTCTTCATTGATTTCTTGAACCAATAATCATTAAAATTAAATAGCTCTTAACTCCCACTCATTACTAAGAATCATTGAAATTAGATAGTTCTTAGATAGCCCCCACTTGGACAGATAGATCCCACTCGAAAATAGATTACTCCCATTTGAATCAGAAATTTAAACCAAGTCTTATGTATTCAAAATTGATTCATCAGTACACTTAATATCAATTTTAATAATATTCTCCAAAATATTCTCCCTTACTAGAAAAAAATGCCATATGTCACATCTTGTGACCCAATATCCATCAAAAATCTTTTTAAGTATCTTTTTTGACTATTATGTGTATATCAAATATACAACTTGTTCTTAATAGACTTATGTTCCCAAACTCGCTATCAAGAACTTACATAATAGATTATGAGTTTAAGACACCCATATTTGATTATCTATGTGTCCAAAACTTATATATTCCGAAGGTACTAACATAGATAGAACTTCATTAAGTGACACATTGCAGTTAACCAATACTCTTCCCAAAAGAAAATACATGAATTTGACTACATTATCTCAAGTGACTTTGACTCCACATAAATGCTTCATCTATTTTAAGAGGCTTCATCCTTGTAGAAATACTCTAACTCTACAACCATGATATTAAGAGGCTTCATCCTTGTAGAAATACTCTACCTCTACAACCATGATTTTTTCAAGTGTATAGGCCTCATATTGGCTTATTCAAAAGCGCTTCCACCATGCAATGCCTATTCCTAGACTATGCATAAGTGCCTCCCACATCTGATAAGTAAAAATCCTCAAATTGAAGGAAAACAATCCAAAAAAAGATAAAACGACTAAAAGCGAACAAAAAATTGAACTTGGGGGACTAAAGAGTAGGACTATCAATAGTTGAAGGACTTTGGATGCAATTTATCAATGGATTTTTGGTACAGGTGGCATGGCCAATAGATCTCAACTCCTCTCACATCCACATAACTCCTTCCTTCACACTTGTACAAACTAATATAGTGTGCAATCGATCTCCGATGGTAGGGAAGGCAGTTGTAAGTACTTTGACGGTCAAGTCAGCCTATCAGAGTATATATTTAGGTGTAGGACTTGCTAAAGACGTAAGCCACTCTAAGTAAAAAGGGGTTTGGACCCAGGAGTAATAAAGAGACTAAAGAGAGAGAAAGGTTATATGTTGAGAGCTTAAACTTGCATTATCTTGAAATGACATTAAGTGTGAGATTTTATAGTAGTAAATGATAAGTAAGAGTCATTGGATATAGAGACATGTAGCCTCATCCTACTTTTGTCTTAGATATCAATCAATCATTCCTAGGCTATGGTGTATTTAATTTTGTGATGGCTGGTAGCCCTAGGTATGACATGAAAGACTAGACTCGACTAGTTTGATTGAGTAGTGCCACATATTAGTGAGTTGTCACATCATCCACTTGACACAAGATCTTCTCTAAGATGCGTCTACCTAAATTACCTCATCCATGAGTGCCCAGCTCTCCACAGGGGTTCGACCAATGGGGGTTCCACAAAATTATCACATGAGCAGAACAATGCAGAGTGCGAGCCTAGGTTCACTTGCTGTGTAGCTGCCACTTGGCTATGCTTAGAGCCTTGTTGGAAGAGGGGTAACATTAATTACAATCAATCATAAATATGTGTTATACTATATTGTGGCTTCACGTCTCTTTGAATGTGACCGGAAACATGTCTCTTCAAAAATTGTGACTTAGTGTGAGAATTGTAGCCCGATTTCAAGGCTAAACATTACATTTAGAACCTGAGAATTAAATCACAGAATCTATTTTCTAAAAATCTTATTTTGTCTCTCTAGATTTTGTCATTTTGAAGTCCTTTAAAGATGGTGATTAACCTTCAAATTCAGATAAATTAGGTTTTGTATCTTGAAGTTCATTCATAAATATATGATACTATTTAGTGGCTTCAATTCTCTTTGAATGCGACCTAAAACACGTCTCTTTGAAAATTTTGACTTCTTGTGAGAATTGTAAATGATTTCAAAGTTGGAGCCATAATTTGAACATGAGAATGAAATCATTGAATCTAATTCTTAATAATCTGATTTTTTCTCTCCAAAATTTTTAATTTTGAAATCCGCTAAAGATGGGAATTAATATTCAAATTCGGACATATTGTTATTCATAAATATGTGACACTATTTCGTAACTTCAAACCTTTTTGAGATGTACATTCCGAAAATGTGATTTCGTGCAAGAATTGTGACCCGATTTCAAATCTCAAGGCTTTATTAAGAACAAGAGAATAAAATCATTAGATCTAGTTGTTAATAATTTGATTATCTCTTTTGTTATTTTAAAATCCATCAAAGGTTACCAATTAACCTTCAAATTCGGGATTAATTACTAAACTTATATTATTTCATAATATTGTTTTAAAAATGTTTTAAAATATATTTTATATATAATTAAGACTTTATTTTTAAGAAAATATTAATTATCTAATTGAAGATAATCAAATATTAAAATTATGGTTTCGTTATAAAACTGTAGAGAAGTACAAGAACAAGAAGACAAACTAAAACACAAAGTAGAGAGTCAAAACTCAAGTTTATATTTCATTATAACAATAACACATATATATAGTGTTACATTAGAACTTACAACCTGAATAGAATACATTCTTTTAGAGTGAGTATTTACATATCTTGATAAGACTATATAGTTCCCATAAATTTACAACAATCTCCCTTTGATAACTATTTTCATAATAATTCCCGTTAAAAACATAGTTAGACAAAAACAAGTGGAACAAAATACCAAATGAGGAAAAAAAGTGTACAATTAATTATTAAATTTTGGAGTAACGAAAATGATGCCTCAATAAAACATTGTCAAGAAGTCTAGTGGGATAAAATTTAGATGATTCAAAAAATGTACATCTACATCTCATGATGTTAATCACTAAAGATTTTTGAGTCAGTGTATTCAAATATCGTGTACCAATTTCTTGAATACAAATATCTACCATGCTTTTATGAATAAATAGCTACATAATCCCTCGAGCAAATTTGTTATCGATGTCGCCACTCTTTTGAAGCTAACATGTATAGAAGATTTTGGATAAATATACTTTACTATATATCCCCTTTGATATAGCCTTGTTTAAGTGTACAATAAAATTTGCATTATAGTAATAATTTTCTTCATGAACACAATGACATATATAATCTTCAAGAGTAATAAACTTTATTTCTATAAACGATACAATATTGTTCTGGAATATTAATACTAAAATTTCGTGCTATTTTTTGAGCAATATATTATTTTAAAAACATAATTAAAGTTGTTCTCTACATGAGCAACAATGCCATACTCTCTTGGATCATTGAATGAATGTAAAGTCATTAATCTTCGATAGTATCAACACAATATGAAAGAATTAAAATATGAACATAGTAACTTGGTGAATGTAATACTTAAAAACCATTGATTTGGATAACTTTGAGTGTATCTATCTGGGCTTTATGTCTAAGTCGTTATATCATACGTAATATCCGTTTTAGGTGGGTATTTGCTCACTTACTCATTTTTGATGCATCCCACAATATTAGAAATGAAGACCTCGGTCTTGGACTTAATTTGAATCATGATACCAATTGGTGTAACACTTGGTACCAAAAATATAAGTAGCCGCTATATTCGAATTTAAGAACCTAATTGGTTATTGACTAATATTTTAGGGATTAAATGCAAATATTTGAATCCCAAAGTGATAGAACCTCTTAGTTTTTGAAATAAAGTTAAATAAAATAATTTTGTTGGTGGTTATGATTATTTTAAGTAATAAATTAATTTTGTTGGATGTTATGATTATTTTAAGTTCAATATTGTCAGAAATTATGTTGGATATTATTATTATTTGTAAATATTCAACTTTTTCACAAGTTTTGTTGGATATTATGATTATCTTTATGTTTTGGACATTATCACAAATTCTTTTACATATTATGATTATTTTTAAATATTCAGCTTTATGACAAATATATTACTATCTTTAAATATTTAAATTTATTTGAGTAAATTTTGAGACTTATCCAATGCATCATCAGAATACTATAAATAGGTGCATAATTCTCAAGAAATTTACTCATCACCTCTTCTCCTTCTCTTTCTCAAACCATCATTTACACACACATTTCATTTTACAAAATTTTTAGCACCCCTGTTCGAGAAACTTTAGAGTGAAAATACAAGTCAATATCATCGATTTCCTTTATTTTTCACTCACACAACAGTAAGTATATATGCGCTGTTATACTTCACTTTTGGAAAAAATATTCTTATCGGTCCATTAGTATGTTCTAAGATTTGGACAGAAGTTCTCGGAGCCCTACACGTGTAAAACTCATGCCGCTCAAGTTCGTTATAGTTTTTGTGTCTCCTCTATCCATGTTTTAAAATTCCAAGATCGTATGATTAACATTCATAAACAAGTATATGCTTACTTAGAATTTTCTCACCCTTAAGTCTTCCCCCTTTAGGTAATTAAGCATCTGAGAGATTGGAGCTTGGACATGGCCGTCGTGGAGGAAATAAATTTGCAAAATCCTTTAAGTTTTTATTTCGAACTGAAAATTTTAACTTATTGATGAATAAATTGTTGTTTTTTTTAAATTAAGTTATTGTCATGCGACTTTGTTAATTTTAATTTATGAAATGAAAATTTTAAATAAGTGCTTCTCGGAGAATTTTCTTAATTATATATGTATATATTTTTGGCCCTTGTATGCCACAAATGGTTTCATAGCAGGTCTTAAAAATAATAATAATAATAATAAAAATAAATAAAATGTTCACTGACATGACCAGTGACCGCATGTCACTGTTATGTTTAAAAGAATAATAATATTTTTTCTTTAAATAGTAACTAACTTTAAAAAATAAATTATATATGTGTGTGTGTGTATAAAGTATTTTTAAGTAACAAATAAGTTATTATTTTCAGAAAAGTAATCGTCAACAAAGATTTAATGGTGGTAAGTTGACTTAAAGTTCACCGCAGAAATCGTCCAAACTTGAGTCTCCTAAACACGTAGAAGAATATGCGTAAAGTATATGTTCTTTGCCATGTTAACCAATTTATTATGTAAAATAGGAATCATGAATTTTCATGACAATAGCAATGTAGCGAAGTATGGATAAAACTTATGATTTTATGAATATATGTTAATTATAAAAAGCTTATTATTAATATTGCAAATTATGAATTTGATTTTTTTTTTTTTTGATATTATGTGATTCTAGACTAGTATTTTGTTAGAGAATTTACCAATCCACGAAAATAGTTGACTTCAGAATATCTTTCGATTAAATGATTGTCTAATTAATAATAAAATGAAATAAAATAAAATAAACTAATTTTTACCTCTAACTACTTCCATTCCTATTTATTTTTTGAGTGCTCTTGGTTTGGGTGTTTACAAAACTGACTGTCTAAGGAGATCTACTTGTGACTCCCCCTCACCTTGGAAACAATATTACAACCCTATCTTTATAAACTTTATTCTCAGAAACTTTTAAAAACATTCCAGTTTAGAAATCACATATCATGAAATTCCCACCTTATGATACTTCTACTGTTAGACAACCCGATTTTGAAAGTTTCCATGTTTAGAAACTTTCATTTTAGGAAAACTTCAAAACTTCTAAATTCGGAAAGTTTATTCCCTTTTGAATCCTAAATACGAATAGTGATACTAATTAAGCTGTTTATGCCTTTCATAAATTGCTAGAGGTCCAACACAGTCAAGAAAATAATGGAGTAGGAAATCGAATCGATCAAGGTTCTTGCACTTCCTTAGGTTTTATACAAGGAACCCAAGCCACAACCTTGTAGATCATTTGGATGCTATTGAGGCCATTTACCGAGGGGTTCAACTGAATGGACACGAGTTTAGTAGAGATGAGACATTTTTCCCTTCCTTAGAACCCTTACCGATATTGGAGAGGCTTCGCGGAACAGCTCAATGAAATGTATGGCTGGCAAATATATGTTGAACACTTTATTAAAAGTCGTAGAGAAAGATGGAGGATCAATTGCTAGGATTATAGAGTTATTGAGATGCCCAAGGGGTACGAACCAGATTGCTGTTCACGCCAGCCTCATACCGTGCCTAATAAGAGTGGTCATGAAGAAATATCGGAGGTAGACATTGAGGGAAATTTAATAGAGTATACGCTCAGAGACCCTAGGGAGGAAGAAGACCCTTCGGAGGATCAAGAACAAAGCCATGATGAGAGCATTGGGAAAAACTACTGGATTATAGTCTTATGTTTAGATCTTTGCTCTCGTATATGATTCTATGTTTGCATGGACGCTTACATACCTTGCGATCCTTTTGCCTAGATTTTCTTTTTGCTTGGATTTTGGGCATGCCCTACGTACCTTTATGAAATTATGAAAATTCTATAAATAAAATACACTATTTTCTCATTTCAGTCCTTACTTATTGCAATTTTACATGTTAAGGCTACGGCAACCCCAGGCACGAGAGCAAACAACAACGAACAATCCCAACAGTCCCAGCAATCCCAACCTAATGACATTGACCTATAGTTTGCTCAACATTTTCTTGCCATGATGCGCAAGTTCGTCTAAACGATGTTGCTACAAGCACCACCATGACAACCAACACCACCACCAGCGTAGCCACTTCAATCGCAAGCACCAACAGTGATAGAGGATACCAAGAATACTGCTGCTATTGTGGTGGAACTTTTCAGAAAATAACCACCCCAACCTTCGATGGTGGTATAGATCAATTGAAAGTAGAGGATTGATTGGTCGAAATAGAAAGAATTTTTGACCTCGTTGATTGCCCAGACTTTAGGAAGGTTATTTGTGAAACATTTATGCTTAAAAAGGCGCCATGCATTGGTGGGACTCAACCTCAGGGTTGAGGGCCAGCAGACACATTTGGACATGGAATGAATTTAAGGGGCAGTTCTTGAGGGGCCCCACGAGTATTTGAAATCAGAAGTAGACACAGTTTCTCAAAAGGATCAACGTCTTTAATGGAGTACGAGCAAATATTTGAGGAGTTATTCCACTATGCCCCTAACCAGGTGGCACTTAGGAGAAAAATGTGAAGCATTTGAAGAAAGGTTGAGAGATGATATAAGTAGGACATTGGTAGTATATTTTCAAGTGTTGCACTAGTAGGGAGAACAAGTAGAATATACAGCTTGAAAAATGCAAATGGAAGGATTACAAGGGAAAAAGGGAAGCAGAAATTCATAAGTACAAACAATTATCAGCCGTATCTAGTTTGCGGCAAGTGCCAAAAGCTTCATGCTAGAGTGTGTCTTATGAGTACTGATGTATGCTTCAATTGTGGCGAAACAAGACATATGGCAAAAATATGCCCCTAGAGACAAAAGCAAAACCAGCAATAGCAACAACAGATGCCTGGAAATCTCCCTATATGCCAAGCTAGGGTGTGTGCACTCAAAAAGTAGGAAGTGGAGCAGGACATCAACGTCTTGTGGGCAACATCCTTATATCTCAAAACCTTGTTTATGCTTTGATTGATTCTAGCTCCACGCATTCTTTTATACCTCCTAAGTTTGTAAGCAAACTCAATGCAACTAATGAACATATAAGTACTCCCTTAAAAGTTGCTATGCCCTTAAGAGAAGTGTTAGGTACATATCATAAAGTGATAATAGCTAAGGTAGGGATTGATGGTAAATCCTTAGAGATGAACTTATATGTCTTGAAGATTCAAGAGTTCGATGTGATTCTGGGAATTTACTGGCTTTCTACGAATTACGCGACTATTTTATGTTTTGAATGAGAAGTGGTTTTAAGTGGCCTGAGATATAGAACATCGTCATTTAGTAGCCAAGACAAAATCCCTACCCTATATCATTTCGGCATTGAAGGCTAAGGAACTCTTGAAGTCAAAAGGTTGTATTGGATTCTTGATGTCAATAGTAGATAAGAACAACAAAAAACAAAAAGCGAGTCATGTTAAGGTTGTACGAGAGTTTTTGGAAGTATTTCCCAATGATTTGAATGAAATGTCGTCGAAACGGGAAATGGAGTTCATGATTGATCTGATTCTTAGTTTAGTACCCATTTTTAAGGCTCTTTATAGAAAGGCACCAAAGGAGTTATAGAAATTAAAATCCCAAACAGGGAAATTATTAAGAAAAGGATTCATCTGACCCAATTTATCACCATAGGGAGCACTAGTGTTGTTCGTCAAGAAGAATGATAGGACAATGAGGATATGTGTAGATTATCAAAAACTGAACACAAAAACCATTAAGAATAAGTATTCCCTACCTAGAATTGAAGATTTGTTTGAACAACTATGATGGGCAATAGTATTTTCAAAGATTGACTTGAGGTCGGGATATCACCAATTGAGGATTAAACCTAGTGATGTCTCAAACATAGCCTTTAGAACTAGGTATGGTCACTACGAGTTTTTAGCTATGCTGTTTGGCTTAGCAAAGGTTCCTAGAGTTTTCGTGGACTTGATGAATCGTGTTTTCCATGAATACTTGAACAAGTTTGTCATGTATTTATTGATGATATCTTGATCTACTTTCAGAGTAAATAAGATCACAAGAAACACTTGAGAATTGTGTTATGGATCCTGAGGAAGGAAAGGCTTTCTGAAAAAATCAAAAAAGTGCAAATTTTGGTTAGAACGGGTGGTATTTCTTGAACATGTGATTATAACATGGGGAATAGAGGTGGACCCCAATAAAGTAGATACAATATTGAACTGGTCTAGGCCAACCAAAGTAGGAAACATTCATAGCTTTTTTGGTTTAGTAGGGTACTACAAGAGGTTTATTAAAGGATTATCCAAAATATGAAGACCATAAACACAGTTGACCCACAAGGTTGTAAAGTTTGAATGGAAAGAGAAATGTAAATGTTGTTTTGAAGAATTGAAGAAAAAGTTAATCAATACACCAGTATTAACTATACCAGGAAGATAAGAAGATTTTGTGATCTGCAGTGATGTATCCAAGTAGGGTATTCGATGCATTTTGATGCAACAAGGTAAGACAGTTGCTTTTGCATCAATACAGTTGAAGTCTCATAAGAAGAATTATCCCACACATGACTTAGAATTGGGTGTGGTAGTTCATGCTCTGAACATTTGGATGCACTATCTTTACGGAGGAAAGTATGACATCTATACAGATCATAAGAGTCTTAAGTACATCTTCACTAAAAAAAGAGTTGAACATGAGGTAGATGAGATGGCCTGAACAAGTGAAGGATCACGATTGTGAAATTTATTACCATCCAGGTGAGATGAACGTAGTATCTAATGTCTTGAGTAAAAAGATAACGGGACAAGTGGTGATGTTGACAACACAAAGGTCTTTATGGAGAGAATTTGGGAGATTAAGCCTTGAAATGGTAGCTACTTCCCTGATTCTATTTTTTGAATGACAACACTTTCAGTTCAACCGACTCTCCATGATCGGATTAAGAGTCATCAAAAGGGTGATCATTTTCGAGTTTATCAAAGCTAAGACTCACTCAGAAAAAGAAAAGATTTCACTATAGCCGAGGATAAAGCATTATATTATCAAGCATGCATGTGTGTATTAGATTTCGAGGAATTGAAAACTAAAATCTTAGAGGATGCCCACTCTACTCCACACTCTACTCCACATTCTATACATCCAGGAGATACAAAGATGTATCATGTCCTAAGAGCCGTGTTTTGGTAGAGAAATATGAAGGAAAATATAGTTATATATGTGGAGACGTGACTGATATGTTAACGGGTGAAAGTTGAACATCAATGACCATGGGGGTTACTGTAGCTGTTAGAGGTTCCATAATGGAAATGGAAACATACGACGATAGACTTTGTTTTAGGTTTCCCGAAGTCGATGAGATCACATGAGGCTATTTTGGTGATTGTTGACTAATTGCCAAGGTAGCTTGTTTCATACCTATTTGCATTACATTTTCTATCAATCAATTTGAACAGTAATATGTTAAGAAAATAGTGAGACTATATGGTGCGCCCGTTTCAATCGTACCAGATAGATATCCAAGGTTCACATCAAACTTTTGGAAAAGTTTACACCTAGCTATGGTGAATAAATTGATCTTTAATACAGGTTTTAACCCTCAGATGGTAGGACATTAAATTTAGATTGCCTATCCATTGGGATAAGGTTGGATAACGCAAGATCTTGGTCCTAGAAATTGAAGAGTAGATAGTACAAGCAATGGAGAAGATCAGAGTTAGTATGAAAAAAGCCCAAGATAGAAAGAAAAATTTTGCAGATGAAAGGAGATAGGACTTTGAATTTACAATAAAAGATAAGGTACTTTTGAAGGTTACACCCATGAAGGGAGTAGTACTATGGTTTGGTAAGAAGGGCAATCTCAGACCAAGATACATTGGTCCTTTTGAAATTTTAGAGCAGATTGGAAATGTGGTATACAAGTTAGTGTTGCCACCAGAATGTGTTTCATGTATCGATCCTAGAAAGTATGTTGACGACCCAACTCATGTGGTGAGACACTAACCATTGGATATTCAGCTATTAGGAAGAAGTACCAATATGCATTATAGCTCATAAAGTATAGCAGCTTTGCAACAAAGATATATCACAAGTGTTATGGCAATTTCATTCAGTAGGAGGCCACTTGGGAACACAAAGATGAAGTGCGATCTAGGTATCCCAAACGTTTTGCCAACTACAGTTGAGGTAACTTTTGGGGACATAATTTATTTTGGGGGGGGGGGGGGGGAGATTGTGATACCCCATATCTAAAAATATAATTAGCCATTATATTCGAATTTAGGACCATATAGTGTGGACATTTAGTTTAGGGACCTAATTGATTATTGACTCATATTTTATGGATTAAAGTAAAATATTTGAATCCCAAAGGGATAAAATTTCTTAGATTTTGAAACAAATTTAAATAAAGCAAATTCTATTGGATGTTTTGATTATCTTTAAGTATTCAACATTATCACAAATTCAGTTGGATATTATGATTATTTATAAATATTCAACTTTATCACAGATTCTGTTGGATGTTATAATTATCTTTAAGTATTCAATATTATCACAAATTCTATTGGATAATAAAATTATCTATAAATATTCAATTTTATTACAAATTCTACTGGTTATTACTACCTTCAAATATTCGAATTGATTTGAATAAATTATAGGGCTTATCCATGCATCATGAGAATACTATAAATAGGTGCATGGTTTTCGAGAAATTTACTGATCACCTCTTCTCATTTTCTCTCTCCAACCATCCTTCACACATACACATATTTCATTTTACAAAATCTTTAGCACACCCTGCTCAAGAAACATTGGAGTGAAAATACAAGGCAATATCCTCGATTTCCTTTATTTTTCTAAGTATATACGCACTGTTATGCTTCACTTTTGGAAAAATATGTTTGTGGGTGCATACATTTGTTCTAAGATTTGGATCAGAGTTCTAGTAGTGCTACGCATGTAAGTACACAAGAAATTATGCAAAGATATTCAATATTATTATTTTGCAACTTCTTAATGTGATATTTGTTGCAGCATATATCTATAAAACTATGTGAATTCTTTTGGATTTGCTAGAATAAAGTGCATCATCAATAAATATATCTGTATTATTTGGTAAGATAATACTTGTTGTTCCGAAGCCTTCAATGATATTGGATACGCATGATATTTTATTAAAACTATTTTTTCTAATTTTAATTTAAGTACTTTTTGTCACGAAGAATTGTATACGAAGTTGCACTATTTGCTAAGGAGACATCTTGTAATCCATCTTAAATCTTATTAATATATCGAGGTTTATGCTTTTTCAGAAGTAAAATTATAATATTCTTCGAGAATGTTGATAGACACAGTGTAATGCTTTTCGAGAGTGATAATTAATATTGTTGAATATATAAAAATAGAAAAATATTTTTCTTCAAAACTCACAACTTAATATTGAGTTATTTAGTTTCATTTTCTTCATGAACACAAAGACATATATACTCTTCAAGATGAATAAATTTTATATTTATAAATGACACAATATTGTTGTGGAATATTAATACTAAAAATTCATGCTATTTTTTGAGTAATATATTATTTGAAAAACATATTTAAAGTTTTCCTCTATATGAGCAACAATGCCATATTCTCTTGGATTATCGATCGAATATAAAGTCGTTCTTCTTCAAGAGTAACAACAAAATATGAAATAATTCAAATAAGAAGATAGTTGAATTCTATAGATTTGGATAACTTTCAGTGTAATGATTTGGGCTCTATATGTAAGCCGTTATATTATATGTATTGTCCGCTTTAGGTGGGCATCTTACTCACTCACGGCTTTCTAATGTGTCCCTCAAGATTCGAACCCAATAAATCTTCCGGTACCAATTGGTGTGACACCCCATAACTAAATATACAATTAATCGCTTTATTTGAATTTAGGACCATAACGTGGACATGGGGAGTAAAATGAAAATATTTGAATCCCAAAGTGATAGAACCTCTTAGATTTTGAAATAAAGTTAAATAAAATAAATTCTGTTGGACGTTATGATTATTTGAAGTATTCAACATTATCACAAATATTGTTAGATAATATGATTATTTTTAAATATTCAACTTTATTACTAATTCTGTTGGATGTTATAATTATCATTAAGTATTCAACATTATCACAAATTCTGTTGGATATAATGATTATTTTTAAATGTACAAATTGATCACAAATTTTACTGTATATTACTATCTTCAAACCATCCTTCATACAAACACATATTGCATTTTACAAAATCTTTAGGACACCCCGTTCAAGAAATTTTGGAGTGAGAATACAAGTCAATGTCTTCGATTTTTTTATTTTTCTCCTACACAACAGTAAGTGTATAAGCATTGTTATGCTTCGCTTTTGGAAAAATATGTTTATGGGTCCATATGTATGTTCTAAGATTCAGATCAGAGTTCTGGTAATGCTAAGCATATAAACCTTATACCACTAAAGTTCGGTACAGTTTTTCGTTTCTTCTTTATACAAGTTTTATGATTCCAAGAGTTTTATGTTTAACATTCATAAACACGTATATGTTACTTAGAATTTTCTCACCCTTAATTTCCCCCCCTTTTGATAATTAAGCATTGGAGAGATTGGAGCTTGGACATGACCATGGTGGAGGAAATAAATTTGCAAGATCCTTCAAATTTTTTGTTCGAACTGAAATTTTAATTCAATGATGAAAAAATTGTTTTTTTTCTTTTAAATTAAGTTATTGTAATGTGACTTTTTCAATTTAATTTTTTTAATAAGTATTTCTTTAAGAATTTTCTTAATTATATATTTATATATTTATGGCCCTCGTGTTTTAAGACTGGTGTGCCACATTGAGCATTCTCAAATTCTTTAAAAATGGAAATTTACATATTTCGTTTTTCTCCAAAATTACAATCTTGCAGCATATATAAAATTCTTTATTGTTCTTCTAGAGATTTCTCATGAACGAACACTTAGATTTTGATTATAACCACTGAATTTGAATTACAATGAGTTGTGAACTTTTCGTTGAAATTTCACTATAATTGGACAGCACACGACGCTGAGATATTAACATTTGATCATATCTATGCAAGTTCTTCAAAGTCTACGAATATTCTCAACTGTTGATTTTAAATTTTCCCTCTATTTTGGGAGAGCTACTTCGTATTGATAACATTTTATAAAACTATAGAGAAATACAGGAATAAGAAGAGAGAAAAGTTCACAGATTTAAAACTCAAGTGTTTATTTCATTATAACTATAACCTCTATATATGGTTTTAGTAAGATTTAGTCAAGCCATGTATATAAACCCTAACTTAAAAGAATGAAAGCCTCCACAAGCTTTAATCATATACGGAAAAATATACTTGTTGGGTCAAGCTCACAATAAGAAATTTTGGGTGGAAAATCCTCAAAGAAATTGAAATTCTTGGGCAGAAACTTTTGTAAATTCAATCTTATTTGAAGGGTTCTGTTCTCTATTCATTTGGGTTCATTTTTAATTGATGGCCCAAATTTTTTCATTGGTAATTTGGGTTGTCTTACAAAATAAAGTTTTTAGGTTGGATTGAAAATGGTGACTGTAAATCTTGGAACCCTTTACTATGTTTTGGATCATGTGTATGGAGCATTGTTGGGATTGTGTTTTACAGTCGAAAAAAAAGATAAAGAAGACGGGGTGGGATGGGGTGTTGAAGAAGATGAAGGATTTGGGGGTGGTTGGGGGGACATCATTTTTTTAATTTAATTATTTCAATTGTTAATATTTGGGATAATGTAAATTTATCATTTGACCCTTTTAAAATTTGTCAAAAAATTTCAGTCAACTCAATTGACGGTCAAATGGACGAAAACGATCCATTTTTCTTTCAGCTACAACAAAATTAAAGGTTTGGGACTGTGGGTGATACAAATGAAAGGTTTGGATAAACTATTCAAAGAACGAAATGTTTGGGACTTCAACAGCAATTATTCATTTCTTCGATATGGAACTTCAAGAGTTGAAAGTTCATTTCTTTAAGGTGGACAACAACTTACTCCTTTATGATACATGTTTGTGTCCGGATAACTCACTTTTTCCTTTTAACAAGGACAAATTCATTCAAATGTGTGAATATTATTCTAAAGATTTTAAATCGGTAGAGAGCTTAACACTTGATGAGCAAATTCACACACTGATATGCACACTCACAACTATTTTGAAGATTTACAAGGCCTTGAAGACCTTGTAAAAAATTGGTTTTGATGAAAATTTAAGCGTACCCATTAGTTTAAGTCTTCTGATATTAGTATAATTCTTCCAGGTACTAACGCTAATGCTATGGTAAAGAGTAGTTTTTTTCAACGAAGATTGTTAGAATCGATTGCATAATTGGATGGAAGATCAATAGTTGAGTGGTAGTTTAGTGGCGTATATTGAGAACTAATTTGACTATATGGATAATGATGTAATTATACAATTTTTTAAAGTTTAAAAATGTGTAGGATATAAATGAAGTAAAGTATTAGCCCCTGTTTGGTCCTCATTATTTCTAAAATACATTTTTCTCTCTTGTTTTCAATCACACAATTTTCAATAAAATAATATTACACGTAAATTCAAAACTTTTTCGTATTTTTTAATCACACATAATCCATCAAATCATTATTCCAAAATGCATTTTCGAGAAAAAAAGGGCTCAAATAGGCTCAATTTATTTTCATTAATGTTTTGTTTTTGTAAAAAGTTAGGCATCTTATTCTTTTTTATGCCACAATGGAAAATGTGTGGGTCCCACTAATTTAAAGGAAAATTCATATACATTCGAAGGAACTAAGGTCCTAGGTCATTATTCCTTCGGTACAATTGCATGTCTTCAATATACCTTTCACGGTATATATTGTATAATTGGGTAATAAATCTCATCTCATTTCTCTTGACAATCTCTTGTCCAAGCATTACTTAGTGATAGTTTTCACTATTGCGAACTCTATGAGTTTCAAATCTATTATGGATGACATTTTCAAGAAAACATTTGTGTCGGCCATGATTTAACATCATCCATGATTTGTGTGCATATAAAGAGCCTTCAAAGTGGCCACTTGCACTTGTGAGCTTGCTTATTTGATAATGTACAAATTTGTTCTCTCCTCGATAATAATGGTATTCAACTATCTTGACATTTTTTAGAGGTGGCAAAAGGGCTGAGTAGCTCGTCGGCTTGTTGAAGCTCGGCCCATGGACGGCTCGGCCTTGCGTTGGGACGAACTTGAGCACGAGCTGAGTAGGGGGCTTGTACGGCAAGTCGAGCAAGGCTCGACTCGTCGAGCTCGCGAGCACCTCAAGGACACGATCCACGAGCCTCAAGTTCACAAGCCCATGAACTTATCTTGTGGGCTCGTCAAAAAAGTGAGCAAACATCGTTTGGTAGCTTGTATAAAAAAACTCGAGGTCGTGGGCTTAGCTTGTGGGCTTACAAGCTAAAGGGCCAAGCCATGAATTTGATTCGTACAAGCCACAAGCCAAGCTCGTGGCTAATAGGATTGAGCTAGCTCGGCCCATTGACACCACTAGCGTTTTCTTTCATTACTAAGGTAGATATCTTTTTGATTTAATTGGTCATTGTTTCAGTGTTGTTAGAATAAGAAAATTAAGATGTTTTCTAGAAGCAGCAATAACAAAATACTAAGACTTTGTCGTCGATATTTTTGTGTCGGCTACATGAATCTTTTTTGCCACTCTGTTTTGTTTGTTGTTAGATCTAATTGAAGATTGAGGCTGTATATGCTATTCCAAATGAAGTGAAATAAAAGTCATGAAAAAAGTCCAAAGGTATTTCTGTTCTTTACTTAGTTGTATGATGGTGTGTTTTCACCAAATCACCCTGACTGCGATTGCATCACAATTGTAATTTCTGGGCAGTTAGCCTTATATTTGGGTTATCCAGATAGTTATTCCTCTGATCTATTTTGTAGAATGATAATTTTCTTTGATGTGCAATTTCTCTTATACATAATCATTTATTTTTTCAAATGATATGTGTCGCGGAAGTTTGCTCCAAGGGTCATCAAAACGGTGTTTTCCGGGCTAAGTTTCATGTTACATTTCTATATCAAACAACCAGTCTCTACGGCTCCAACCCACAACCAATATATTCATCTCGGTTGCTCCTCGATCTCACTCACAAAGGACAAGATAATGGTGATGATTTGTAGCCACAAGGGCAAGAAGAAAAACAATGAAGTAAGGCAAGAAACGGGACCAAAATACCAAGGAAGCCACACGTTTTTTTCTCTTCAAAGGGGCTGCCAGTTTCTCTCCTCTCTTGTACACTGTTACTTTCTTCTTTTCTCACTAATTACACACTAAACGGCTAGGGCAAAAACACCATATATATATATATATATATAAAGGCTAGTGTATAGGAAGGAATTGTATTTTTCCAATCCCATTATGTTGAGAGTACTTAAGATATTTAATGTACTTAAGGAAAGTTATGCAAAAACCTCTATTGACTTAAATCTACAATTAGTCAAGAATATGAATGTACTAGTGTCACAATTAAAGTATTCACAAGTTATAGGTAGTCTAATATACATTATGAACAACACTCGACTGGATATAGCATTTGTTGTGAATAAACTTAGTAGATTCATGAGTAATCTAAGTTAGATTATTGGAAAGCTTTAACTAGGGTTCTTAGGTATTTAAAACATACCTTAACATTTGGTATTTAAACATATCTTATGCGAATTGGATATTCGACATGAAGGATTCCAAGTGGACTGGTCGTTATGTATTTACCATTGGTAGAGCTGTTGTGTCATGAAAATCTACAAAACAAACTTGTATAACTCGATCAATGATGGAATCATAGTTTATTACTTTGGACAAAGCTAGTGAAAAAGCAGAATCACTTGATTACTTTTTGGAAGGAATTCCATTTTTGCCTAAGCCAGTACCTGCTATAGGTGTACATTGTGACAATCAGTCATTGGAAGGGCACAAAATAGCATATACAATGGTAAATCTAGACACATACGTTGTAGACACAATACCATTAAATAACTGATCTTGAATGGTATTATCACCATAGATTATTTGAAAAATATATAAGAACATTGTGGATCCGCTTACGAAAGGCTTATCAAGTTATGAAATATGTTGCCTATCAAAAAGAATGTGATTAAAGCTTACCATGTAAGAGTATTTGTAATGGCAACCCTACCTTTATCACCAGATTTCCCAATATCTTGGTTAAAAGGAACAACTAAGTTATGAAAATTCAATGAAGCACTAAGAAAATTATTCATACTCATTCCGATGATATTCAAAGTGCTTTCTAGAGAATGTTAAAAGGATAAGATGCACTTTTAATGATTCCTACATCTTGATTAAATCAAGTCAGGTAGGGCATAATACTCTTAATAGGAGGTCATCTATATGAGTGTGAAGTGGGATCGCTTCGACACTTATGAAACCTAAGGCTACTTCAAGGCCAAAATGAACTTAGTCATGAGAACCAGAACAATTTAGGGAAGATATTTGTGTAAGTACTGTTGTCTTGGTTTACACCAATGTTTGGATGGCTCAATACATCATATTCACCAATTATCCAAGTAAATCCGATAGTGTTTCACTACAAAAGGTTCAAGGCAGGAAGCTACCTCTCTTGATACAATGTTTTTCAGCTTTATCTCTACAATCATCTGTGTATCATTTTCATATTTGGAATATCACTTCATGTAGGGGACTATTGGAATTTGGTTTAAAGACATAAAAATTGGTTAACTATAAAACCATGGAAATGGGAAAAGTGACATTCGTGTCAATTTCGGCCAAATATTCAAACTTGATCCGATACTCAAATTATGAAAATAAATAGACTAACCTGTTCTACTCGTCGAGTAGATGATTGTGGTATATTTGGAATCTCAAAATCAATTTGGAATGAATGAGAAATTGTGGTCCAAATTTGTAAGAAAAAAAATCGTTTTCAACACCTATGACTATCACTTGAGTGACACCTTGTGTCAAGAAAGTAATAGAGTTTGGTACTCGAGCAGGGCTCCAATAGCAGGCGAGCGACAGATAAGGTTGCAACCCTTCCTGAAGATTGTTGAGTTTTGGGGCATGTCTTTCCACCTACAACCCCACACTTCTATAAATTGGACCTCTTGGACATCATTTAGGCATCCCAATTTATATTCTTGAGTTTTGCATAAAAAATTCTATCCAAAACTCTCCCAACTTTGCATTCAAAATCATTCCTTGTAGAGAGGATAATGTGTTCAAGTTCATTGTTGCCTTATAGTTGGAAGTGCTTCTACTACAAGAAGTAATTCGTTGTATCTTGATAGACAATTGCTCTTATTTTGTTAGCACCATTACGAGGCAAATTTTTATTAATGAACGAGTGTTTATACTTGCCTCAAATCCTTTCATCTATTCTTCTTCCTCATTTCTAATTTTGATTTATACCAAGTTTTTACTTTGTTTAGCTTCATTCATGCGTTGTTGAACTCGTCATTTCGATTTCCACATCAAAACAACATTATAACATATCCCCCAACATCTACTTTATTTTATATTGGCTTGAGATTATTAAGTAGATAAAGTGAAAAATATCTGTCCTTTTTATATAGGATCATGAATTGAATACCTATTACAGATTATCAATTATTTTCTGAAGAAATCTAGGGAAAACTTGCAGGTAGATTTTCTATTGATTGTGACCTTGAAATTCGAAGATTTTACAATTAACGTAAAAGCAAATTTTTTTATTCTCAGCATTAAATGCTTTGACTCTTTTTTTGTTTTTTTTGCCACTCAATGGTGAGGGACAGACTAATTTCTTTCTGCTTCATTTCCTCTCCATGGGTCGTAAGAAGCTTGCAATGAAGCGGATTGAAAACTCAACATCCCGTCAAATAACATATGCAAAGCGCAAGGATGGAATTGTTAAGAAGGCCAGCGAACTGTCAATTTTGTGTGACACAGATGTTGCCCTAATAATGTTTTCACCTACTGGCTGTTTAACTACTTTTCCTAGCAATGGAAGGTTGGTATAAATAAACTGTACAAAAAAGTACTAGATTTATATCCTTCATTGTATGAATTATTCAAACTTTTTGATCCATCATTTTTCCCTTTGGGTTTAGGGTTGAGGATACCTTTCTCCGTTTTGTTGATTGTCCTGATGATCAAAGAGGAGGGTATGTGTTTACTTTTATGATGAATAAGATAGTTGTCGATGTTGTCGAATCAAGTTGGTTTCCATTTATACTTTAGTAATTTATTAATCTTTGTTAATCTTTGCAGACCTGTTTGTAATAAAGAGGTATTCAATATTTAGCACACTTTTGCCTCTCTTTCTCTCTATTTTCTGCTTCCTTATGATGACTTTTGTGTTTACAGTATTTGTCTCGTAGGCTCAAGCAATTGAAGGTTGAAAGAGAAATGCTGGAAAAAGTTGCAACGTATTTCTGGCCCCCTTCCATTTCTCCCTCCCTTTGCATGTCTGATTTTGTACATATTACTATGACTGTAGTTGGTTATCTCCTTTTGTGTGTCTGTGCATGTGTAAATACATCTGTTCTCAAAGTTGTAGCATTATCATTTTCCACTGACATTTTTCTGATGAGTCCTTTTTTTGTATCGTATGAACGACTCACTTCCTGATGATTTGTCGGTCGACTTCAGTATTGAGGTAACTCTCTTACCTTTCCCTTTGAAATGAGTGTTTTCCCAATCAGAAATGAACTGGACTCAACCTAAATCTGAAAGTTTGAAAGTTGACAGCTTAAATATATGAACATTGTATTGAAGAAACCGTAGTTAGTACAACGTTATTCTTATCAATTGAGTCAAATGTGTTAAAGTTGATTGTAAAACACTGTTCAGAATGAGTTAATCTCGGTTGGTTTACTTGGGAAGCCAGGATCAAGTTTGATCGTTGAATTGACTCATCTAAAAGTTTAAGCTATTAGTGTCGAAAAACTTATTTATTTATTTGATCAAATTTAGTTTCATAACACACCACTGTCATGCCGTCAAATGAAGGCTGCGTGCCTGAAATGTTCACAATTAATGGATGGCAGGTAGATTTCAGGACCTTGCTTTCTCCTGCTTTTTCCAAAACTATATTGAACTGTTTTATGTGAAAGCTTAACCTATTAGAGAGATAGAGAGTGGACACATTTATTTATTTAGCCAATTTAGAAAAAAATTTGATACAGATTTGCATTTACATACATTTACCTTTAGGCTCTTGCAGATAAACTCGATAAACTCAATCGACAACATCATGAGGCCAAGGAAAAAATGAGGTCAGAAATTGCTCTGCTCTTGTTCTATTTGGTTCCCAATTATTTTTGTTTTCGTGACAATAGATGCATGACCATATAAAAGCTTTTACTCTACTATTTTGAGGATTAATTTCCATATTCTGACAAAAACAATGATTATATATTTTTATTTGTTTCCTCTGTAGGTTGTATGAACCCGATGTGGAGGAAATCCATTCTGTTCTTGAAGCTGAACTCTATCAGCAATCCCTTACGACTGCCATTGAGCGTATTCAACTGTCAAAAGTGAGTATAATCCTGTCCCCAAGACCTTGTCCCAAATAAAGTCCCAAAGTTTAAACTAAAGAATACCCCATTACATATTCTTTTTATTTGTGCTTGTCACTCCTTCCTCAAATACGGATATTAGTAGTACGATCAATTCTTTTTACTGGCAGGCCAAATTGCTCGGTAACCAGATTGGCCGACGGAGATGTGAAAATATTGAGGTATAATGATTTCGAAAGTGTATAATGAGTTGCTAACAGTCCACAAATTTATTATGAAAATGAATTATACATTTAGAAAAAAAGTACTTGCACAATTTATTAATTACATGGATTACCTGTAGACTGGCGAAGTCAATATGGAGGATGAAGCTTTCACTGCTGATCACTCTGCTGATGTGAACCAAAACAGGTACTACTCTGTCATTTGTTTCTCTAATTTAGGTTAATGAAACAAAAACAGGCGTAAATCTTGTAAAACAACTCAATGTTAAAGAAGCAATTCATTTGCCTATAAATTGTCTGCCGTGAATGTGGTTTCCTATTTTCAATAATTGACGAACTGCTTTTCTTTCAGGAGGGGGATGAAAACCGAACTTATATGCATGAAATCTGTGTAAATAATATAGGTTCCCTATGCATCTTTTTTCACACCGCTTCAAAAGCTTATGTTTCTTGATTCGGCAATCATTTACAAGGAAATATCTCAATTCGTTTCACTCTGGTTTTTATGTCTTCAGGAGTTCTGTGGGGGTTGAAAATCATGCTTGGGCTCCACCTAAGCCATAGCCTCATACAATCACAAAAGCAGTGGAATGAATTGGGTGATGAGATGACTCCCAACTCGACTGGGCAGCTTCTTAATGGCACATATTGTGTTTTAATCTGTTGCTGCAAACTGTTAACCAAAATTTGAATTTGCATATGCCTAAACAAAGGCAACAGATACTTTTATCTGGGTTGTTAACTATAAAACTGCTGAAACCTTGGAAACTTGTTGCTTAATAAAATGGTTCAGCTTCTTGTGAATAAAGTGGTCTATATACATAATTGCCAGATTTGATGAGCTGAATTATGTCCATGTGGTTGTATGGCTGTTCCATGTAATTTTGAATTTCGAAAATAGCCGTAAAGTTATTTTGAAATGATTGCTATAATTCTTCAGGCTACACTTTCTTGTCTTGATTTATTTTGACCTTCTATGCTTGGATAGATTTCTGTATTTATTTTGATGTACGACAATTAGCTTTGGAGCTCCGAAGAAATGGGCATAACTTTTAGCTCGGGTGTCAGATTATGTATTAAAATATGTTTTTGGAAAGGATTCTCAGTGCTCCATACCGTCCCAACCGGGGGCTCCTCGGTTGATGTCGTTTCCATCCTCAAATTCTCTGTTTAAGGCATGTTGGCGGGCAGTTGAAGTTTTATCATTTTTTTTTTAGTTTTTGCATTTTATATATTTTTATTTAATGGATATCTATTTTGGATTTTTTTTCTTAAATTAGGGTTCTCAGGGCCTATTTAAAGGCTCTTTATTTTCAGAATAAAACATTATTCATTTTGGTTTGCTATTATTTTTTGGTGGATTCCAGTTTTACGAGCTTAGGGTTTACGCTAGTAACCCTATAACTTCCGTTCTGCATCATATTTCATGCTAATTTCATCTAAATACAGAATGAATATCAGGTTATTTTGTCATTTGAGGTTGTTTAGCAGAATGCTAGTGGTAGCAGGATTTATTTTGCCCTTCCGACTTGTAATTTCTAGTAAATTTAATCATTATACAAACTATTTGAACTTGTTTAGTTAATGGAAGTTGTTGAAGGTAAAATTACAATCAACAAATTCCCCTCTTTTAGTCATGGTTTTCTCCTCCTAAACTCTGTGATCTGATGCTAAAATAGGAGCAGGAGGAAAAGTGACTATCTGGTAGGAAGCTACTAAATTTTTGCAGCCTACATATTCATAGATTTCTAGTAGGGCCTCAAGGGGAATAAGTCCTTTATGCTTATGCCACGTGGCGATCATTGATTAGTAATGTTATCCCTTCACATGTTATTAACCACTCCACGTGCTCTTCGTTGTTCATGCTTGAGGCTACAAATAAGGCTTTGCATTAGAAATGTTCGCTCATAACGGCATTGGTTTTCAAAGGGTCACGAGCTCAAGATAGTATCTTTGCTTGGTTCAATCAATCCGATTCCATTAATATAATCAATCAATGTTGAATTCGCCAATGTGGATCTTCTATGCGCATGTCATGTAATTGTTAAGGATGCCAAATAGTCCCCCAAGTTTGAGTCATATATTTATATGCGGGTTGGACTTTGAAATAAAAATTGTCAAGTCGGTGAGGGTTTACAGATTGCCTCATAATATGAGCTGGCCATTGACTGATGAAAATATTTGCAAAATAATCTTTGAAGCATAAGGACTCACAGATAGCCTCCAAATATGAGTCACTCCAATAAATAATGACTTATAAACCACCTAGAATATGTGTTGATCCCAAACTTTCTCAAACAGATGAGGCTTCATAGTATCAAAAGAATTGTTGAGTGCTTGTGACCCAACCTGGAAGATACGAGGCTTTACAATTAAGCCTCTAAAAATATCTTTCACTGTGAATTTTAAAATTTTGGCAGTATTTCAAAACATGTGTTGAGTGCTGTTGAGTGCTTGTGACCCAACCTGGAAGATACGAGGCTTAACAATTGAGCCTCTAAAAATATCTTTCACTGTGATTTTTAAAATTGTGGCAGTATTTCTTCTGCAATATGCAATATAGACTAAAGACATCCTAGGATACAAGACAATATCTCCAATACAACCATCTGAAATACAATAAATATCTCTACTATTCATATAAATATTTTGAAGCCCATTGACCCGTTCAAGTACTCATAATAGAACATACTTCTTCAAGATGAAATATGAAGAGTATCATTTATCATAGTAGATGGTTTGGTTCCATAGCTTAGAATAACAATATTCATAGTGCGAAGCAAGTAATATACTACAGATTTTGTGGGATACGTGCATTAGTTGTATTGAAAATGGTATTATGAGACGCTAGGATTAACACTAGATATTAGTATCACAATAGTCCCTCAAGTCCAAGCCTAACATTAAATGTTTGGTATTAGATTTATAAAAATGTAGAAATATATGACATTATTGACAACCATCTCGCAAAGTAAATACTAACAATCATCTCGCGAGTAAATAATCTAATGAGGTGAAGAATAACAATCATCTCGCAATGTGCGGCCTCGAACTATCGGAGACTTATAAGACAGTATCAAAAGACCGAGGTCTTATAGCTTTGCTCGACCATAGTGAGAATCATGAGCTAACGGCATAAGTCCAACAGTCCTCTCCTGAAGATGAGGCGTAAATAAATCAAACCTCTTGTAGTGACGAGGAATAAATAAATTAATCCTCTTATGGTCACAACGAGTATTTAGAACAATCATCTCGTATAACTAGGCATCTCATGAGGAAAAAATCATATTCATTTTTCAAGCACAGATATTTTGAAATACCGCCTATTCCTTTTTTAGGGAATGATGTGAGGTAGTATGATCCAGTCCCAGACATGCGATGTCTTTTGAGCTTGCCCCAAATAATATAATCATGAGCTAGCCTCGATGTGCGAGGTCGTATGGGCTCGCTTTCAGTAGTGTGAGGTCTTATAAGCTATCATCGAACATGCGAGGTCTTAAAGCTTGCCTCAAATAATAAAGATGATGAGCAGGGGCTCGCCAAGAGAAGTCCCAGCTGGATCTTTTTTGAGCTTTTTTATAATACCCCCATAATGCCCAAATCCATGAACAATGCAAGTGTTGTATCATCTACTTACAGCCTTTCAAAGCACTGCCACACTAATTCATAGACATTATTAGAGGTAAAGTCAGGAGAACAAATAAGTTCCAGGAATTGACCCCAAGTAGGTAATTTTAAAACATGGTATCAACCGAATTGACCTTTATTAGGTCTCATTATAGTATACTAGTAAACATAGTTATTTCTCCAACCTGCCATGTAAAAATGAGTTATTTACTTCGACTGATCGCCTAGGAGATCATATAAAAATGTGTGGCATATGTATGATGACCAACTATAATACCTTGGAGATAAAATACAGTCCAAAAGATATAAATTTGTAAATCATGGGTCATTGAACCATGGAACCTTTAACTGCAATTTCTAGCAGCATTGGCATACACGAAGTTGCTGACGACCCACTAAATGGTATCTGAGGACAAGCCTTTTGCTTCCATCTTCTCGACTTTTTATCAGATGGTGACAATTTATACATATCCATATATATGATGGAAAATAATTATGCACAGTTAAAAGAGTACGAGAAATAAAGATTAAGTTGGCTATTTGTTTTTGACCAAAAACATACACAGAAGCATTTCAGAATGTGATTTATCCACTAACCCACATCAACTGTCCAATTTTCATTAAAGTATATATGACTAGAACGCTTCAAAAATTTGTAGTGCTGACAAAGTGAGTTGCCTGAACTGGAAAGTGGATTTATATCTTTGCCCACTGAATATCAATCAAAGGAAAATTAACAAGTTAGTTGATTTTGTCTTCAAAGTTTTATTAGTCAAACCTGGATGGAAGAAAACTGAGTCGAGCGTTTCATCAGAAGAATGGAATGTGACATGAGAATTTCAAATTTTCATAAAAGCTTGCATCCATATCTAACCAATAAGTTAAACCATAGAGCCTCCCTTCCCAATCTAATGCAAGAATCAAACCATGAGCTCCAGATCCTGATAATAGTTTCAAAGCAACAAGGAAATCCAAGAAAATAATAGATGCAGATATTTGATGTTGATGATCGTTCAAAAGCTTTTGCTTGAACACTCAACTCAATATTCGTGTTCTTTGATCTTCTCCAAGAGATGAAAGTCATTTAGTAAAAGTCAATCATCTTCATTCAAATATTATGATTCTCAATAGCATTCCTCATAATCTTCAATCTAGAGGACTAGAATGGGACTTTGAGAATGCTCAAAATCCTGTTCCAGCACCGATTCGAAAAATCCGAGATCAAATTATTCCATTTCACGATGGAAATGTCGAAGTAGTATTTGATAAACCATCTTCTTCAAATACTTTTCAAAGATCTTATTCTTCTAGATTATTATAGATCTAAGAATATTACTTTTCAATCTGGAAGATTTTCAACATCTTTAAAAGAAGTTGATTTCAATCATAATATTCCAAAACATCATTGTCAAACTCATAAAGAAAATGAATCAGATCAACCTGGTTCACCTAATTTGTCAGACATGTTACCTCCTTCAGAGAGACTTAGATCATCAATGCTGTGTTATTTCTTCCATAATCGATAGAAGAAATGAATTCAAAACAGATAAATCTCCTGNGATTTCAATCATAATATTCCAAAACATCATTGTCAAACTCATAAAGAAAATGAATCAGATCAACCTGGTTCACCTAATTTGTCAGACATGTTACCTCCTTCAGAGAGACTTAGATCATCAATGCTGTGTTATTTCTTCCATAATCGATAGAAGAAATGAATTCAAAACAGATAAATCTCCTGAAGTCAATAGATTTCGAAAATTATTTCAAAAACATTTTTCAAAAGAAGAAATTGAATCT
>CAIGRP010000716.1:0-41058 GCA_903798385.1 Fraxinus cuspidata
AAAATCAGTGGTACACAATCGAACTTGGAAAGAATTGGAAAAAATTTTACACTTGAAAATTTACGTCCAAAAAAATCATGCCACATGTAATTTTACATCCTAAAATTTACATGGAATATGACTATTTTGGATGTAAAATTTCGAAAATTTTTGATATCATTTCCATATAAAATTTCCTAATAAAATGATGAAAATTACATTTAGAAATTTGTATCGCAAAAATAATAAATGTTAATAAAATAATTAATTTTTTTTTAATGTGAGTTAGACGTCTTTCTTTAAGACTCACGTTTAACGTATTTTTAATTATTTTTTATATCTGTTTGGACTATTTGATATGCACATAATGTAGTTCTCGAAATAAGTTTTGAGGTGATATAAGCAATTTGTAAATTCGATTAGCGTACGATCGTCGGATAATTTTTAAAATTAGCATGTTATCGAAATTCAAATTTATTGTGATTTTGCCCCTGTTTGGTGGAGATTAAAATCATTTTTTTTAGTAAATTTTGATAAAAGTTAAAACATTTATGGATTTTATAAAATATGTTATTAAAATTAATTGTTAAGGTCCGCCCATGCACCGCTCCCTCCACAGTCCACCCCTTATTTTCAAATCTGGATGATTTTTGTCTCTGGCAATGACGCACAAACAAGCACAAACTAAAACGAGGTACTTACATCTCTACAATTTATTCATTGTGAAAGTGTAACGCCCCAAAATTTCACAAACATTGGAGTGTTACCAAAAATTCAATTTCTTTGTGGAATGATAAAATAATATTCTTTAAAAAAATTACTGAAATATCAATGATGAAAACATAATCATAATTAAATAATTGTCTTTAAACTAATTAAACTAACCAATAATTTAAAGAAAAAAATAAACTTAATATTTTATCCATGCGATTCCTCTTGGCAGTCGCATTCACCATCTCGCCACTATTCCAATCGATTCGAACTAACCTGTAAATTTTTATAAGAATAAGTATTTAAAAATACACAGTAAGATACGTGCAGTTTCTATACACAATTACATGTAATAAAATAAACACTTCATAACATTTTTCTTTTATAGAGTATATCGGTGACCAACCAACACACCCATCTTAAGTCATCTTAAATTCCTGTATGATCTTAATCTTTTAATAAAGAATCCGAATGTTCACTGACAATTCATGCATAAAAAAGTTGAGATTATCAAACTCATGGCAAACGATACAGACTTCATTCAACTTACGTTAACCAGAAGGAATTGGTCTCCACTTGTGTCATTCGAAACTGAATATAAAGCATAAGGAAATGAACAACTTACACAAAAGTATATTATCTTAATTGAACAAACGAGTTTTAAAAAAATATATATAGCCCATGTTTGGTATACGTTAAAATTTTTATTCTCATTCTTCTATTCATTTTCAACCCCATATTTTTCAATAAAATAATATTTTCTATCACATCAATAACTTTTCCTTCTTTTTCAATCAAATATTTTTCATCTATTTACTATTTCAGAATACATTCTTCCAAAATAATGTGGCTCAAACACACCCATTTACTAAAAATTTACAATCGCTTTATATGAAAGATGCCGTGTAAAATTATTTGGTGGTGAATTATGAGACAATTGAATACTATTTATAATAAAAAAAATTATAGTGATCGAGTCATTGTACAATTGTGATGGAAAATCATATTTATCAAATTGGATAAGAATTGAATTTTTAGTAAACCAATCATAATATGAGGCGTGTACATAATACATATCACTACAAAAAGTAATTCTAATCCAAATACGTGATAGTGATGACAACTTCTGATTTCAAATAGAATTCTAATCAAATAAAAAAAAATTATCACACATTCATTCATTAGATACACGTGGTTATCCCTCCTCTAAATTCAATTTGTTTTTAAAAAAATTAATAAATTACAATTCTTTGAATTTTAATATCTTGAGATCAACTTATTCAAATTAACTTTTTATCGAGCCTAATTTACATGATTAATTACGAGCTATCCAACGAACCCCATATTGATATATTTTTCGTTGTTTTAACAATATCTAAATATTTAGCCCAAAATTTGAAATTAATGCACATCACTTTAATCCCTCAACTTTTGAAAATAATAAAAATATGGCATGTAAAATAATTAAATTATATTCTAAAACTTTCAGAGTGTTACATTAAGCGTAGGATCCCTGTCAAAAATCTGTTAAATCTTCAACAGGAGAAAGCAAATGGAGAGGCCATTCTCTACTAATTAATTGATTTTAGATCTTAGCCCCTTGTTTGGTGCACATTTTTTTTTTCAAATAATGCATTTTTTTGTTTGAAATGATGAGAAATATGTGGTTAAAAAAAAAGAAAAAGTTATTGATGTGATGAAAAATATTATTTTATTTAAGAATGTTTATTTAAAAATAAGAATAAAAAAATAACGTGGCTCAAACGGGCCTTAAAAGCAAGCAATACTACAGGCAAACAGGTTGTGGTCAGAGAGGATAACAACTCGCATGCTCCTGCCCTTCCGTCTTCTTCTTGACTTTATTTATTACAAACAGGTAGCATACAGAAATCTCTGTAGTAATCAGTCCCAAACCAGGTGGAATAACCAGATTCCAACACGTAATTAACAATCTTTTAACTCGAACGGATTTGAAGATCTCCTCGGTATCGTGTCAAATTTCACATAAACAACAATCAAAAAAAGCGAAAATCTCGTAAATACAAGAAAAAGGAAAAGACAAGAATTTCAGTTCTCAACTATTAACAATTCCTTAAAACTGAGTTACACATCATAAAGCCTCGCAATGAATACACCCTCTATTTACATGATGTTCAAGAAAAATATGAAAATTGCTGTGCAAAGAGTGGTTCTCCAATAAATGGAAAAAACCATCTTGGCAAAAACAAAAACAAAAAAAAAAAAAGGAAAGAGGCCTGCCTATGCGTGCACCAAAAATTGATGAAATTGGGTATCGGGGTGAAGCAGGTGGTGGCGGTGGGGTGGGATTTGAGGAAGAAGATGATTTATTTTTATTTCCTCTCTCTCTCTCTCTCTCTCTCTGGTATTTTATTTAATTATTTCAATTGTTATATTGAAAAATGTTAAATTACCAGTTTGCTCTTTTTAAACTTGTTCAAAATGTGGTCAATTTCATTTGTCCTGATCAACTAATGAAGGGATGAATGAAAAGTTCACATATTCTTCCGTGACGAGGGAATGAAAGGTTTGACAAATAAAAGGTTAGAATAAAAAGTAAAAATTGCAAAAGTTTGAAAGGTCCAGAATCGTAGTTGCAATTATCCTACAATTTAGTAAAAATTTGATTTTTTTTTCCCTCTAGTGGATGTATTGACCAATTCTACTTGAAATTTGGTCAAAATAGGCTCCTTTGGGCAAACTGATAAATCGGTTCCTATCAACCACTTTTCGAGTAATCAATGCTCTCCATTAACAATAGGTCATATTCACATCCTTAAAAAATAATTTTAAAGTCAAAGTCACGTATAAAATTTGATATATTTCATTTTCTATTGTCTAGCCTCAATTTCGTTTATCTTAAATTCAACTTTTACTATGTCGACTTTTTCTTTTCGTGATAGTTTTTCTTTTATTAATATTAGAGTAATATGTTTCCAAGAAATATAGATAGAAATCAGTGTGCTTTTACACTAAGAAGATGATGTTTTTAAAAGTAATTTCATCGTGTAAACAAGATTTATATCTAAAAATATAAAGTACCAAGTCTAACTAGATTTCTTCAAAGCATAAATCGGTTATTTCTTCATTTTGTTATATATATTATAGCAGTATACTCAAATTTTTGTTCTACTTTTCCGTAAATTCATTATTAGGTCTCGTCATATATTTAAGATGTATTTTGTACTTGTAATAATAAATTTATTGAGATAATATTGTCGATTAAAAGTTACAACATTACTCTATAAGTAAAGATATTCGTCGTTACCTAATGATAAGTAATATGCAAAGTAAATAAAGATAAAATAAAGTTTCCGAACCAAGTGTCAAGAAAACTAGAAAAGTAGTTAGGAAATTAAGGCAGAATAAGTATGAAGATTTCCCTTTTGAAATAAATTTCTGACTTTTAAGCTATCGCAAGTTTTTTTTTTTTTTCCTCATCATGGTTTTTGTAATAGTCAAGTACATGTTCTCTACTTGATCATGATTGTAAACGATGTTTGGCTCAATCCTTTTTTGTTGATGAGGTTGGGTATGTCCACATGTTACTCAATTCAGAATTTGATAAAAAAACAAAGTAATTATTTTGAATTGATCTTTTGATTATAAGGGTAAAGTAACGTTTTATTAGTGAATCATATTGAAAACTTATTTTCTTTTTCCTTTTTATCACAACAATTGAGTTAATTTCACCGATGGTGACTAAAGTTTGAGCAAAACGTTTTGTAGTTTTGTTATACAAATAGTCAACAAAGTTAAATAATGTTATATACACTCTATTATTCCAACTCATGTTATATTTGATGTAGTACTCGTTAAATCTTCAATGGACTAACCACCGTTCAAGGATTGATTCTATCCATCCTCATATTTATCGGTGTCACGATGTTTTTACTGTTTGTTAATGATAAAATAAACGATTAGGGGTTAAGAGTATTGTTTGAGTTATGTAATTGAAGGTGAGATTCTTTCTCTCAAGATTCGTATTTTATTTTGAATATATGTAATTTCACAACACTAATACAATAATCGTTGGTCAATATTGAGATTTTATGGTTCACGGTCAGACTTGGAGTGGATGTTGATAAAAGAGTGACCAATTATGTAACACTATTTAATTATAGTGACTGAATGATCATAATATACGTTAATAACTTAATTGAAATTTCACTTAAACGTCAGCAATCATTTGTGAAATTAACAGTTAAAAACTGAAATAGGTTAAGGAAAAAAAAATCAACCATAAGAGCATCTCCGAGAGAATTTTAAAAAAGTGATATGCTCTTTATTTTAAAATTTCAAATATTTAATTAGGTTTCGATAGACTATTTATTTTTCCTTTTTCAAATAAAAGGTTGGTTTAGCTATCTATATTTTGAGAGTTAAACTCGCATCTTATTTTTATTTTATGATTGCATTATATAATGTGCAACTTTCAGTGCTCCACTACTTAATTTTTTCATATTATATTGACAATTTTAACTATTGATGACATTAGGGTTGAACAAAACTCTTGAATCGAATCGGATCAGAACTAAATTGAACTGAATTGAGTGGCTCTTCATGAGTTAAATACTCGAATGAGTATATGAATCGAGAACCGACGGGTTGATTCGATTCTCGGTTCTAGACCCAGAACTAAAGGACCGAATAAAAACCAAATTTAAATAAATTTTTTAATTTTTTATATTGAATTAATTAATTTTTTTCTAAACAAATTAGCAAATTAACTAATTTATTGATTACTGTTATAAATCCCAAACCAAGTCCATGTCTAACGAGTCAAGCCCAATCCAATTTCTAAATTCAATTTTTTTATTTAATGTTTTGGTTCAATTATTAATTTTATTCTTAACCCAAGATCTATGTCTTTTTAAGTTTTTATCATTCTTTTTCCAATTTCACATTTTCATTCAGTAACCACCGAATCACTTACCTCAAATAATTTGATAAATTAAAAACCTACGTCTACATGCCCAATCGAAGCCGCCGACTACCAAGCCGACTTTCCCTCTCCAACTGCCCATTGAAACATCGACCTCCAATCACGACCACCGATTGTTGACCATTAGAAATCTGTTAAAATTTTTAATTATACTACGGTACCGAACTAAAACTGAACCGAACCCGAACTGTTCCATAATTATATTTGGTCCCGACGATTCCATTTATTAAATACTCTAAAATTTTGGTTCGATTCTAAAGAGAATCGAACTGAATCGGACCATATCCAGCCCTATATGACATATAAAAAGATATAGTGATAACTGCAGTAAAAGTTTCAAATCTTTGAAACACTAACAGACTTTTTCTCAAATCTTTCATTTGTGGTACATTTCACCCTTAACATTTTCAATCGTTGCATATGAGGATCTTTTGGATGGTTTTCATCCATTTTTTCGTCAATTGGCCACTAAAATTAAGTTTGACAATATTTTATTCAATTTTAAAAGGGCAAAATGGTAACTATCTATTTACCACATTAAAACAATTAAAAAACTTAAATAAAAAAATTAAAATAAATAAAAGAAAAATATAAAAGTCACATTTCTTTACCTCACCCCCAATCCAACCTAACTCAACCTAAAAATCAAAATCACACAACTATCTTCAACCATTAGCGTCGACGTCGGCGTCACCTCCACCGCAAATCGCCGATGCAATTTAGGTCCTAAAACCTATGAAAAACACACCAATTGAATTCCCAATTCGCGACCCACACACAGATTCAAATAATCCCAATAAGCCTGAACCTAACATTTGAAGTTTGATAATGCACAAACTTCTCACCAAATTTCCACTCAAAAACAAATTTATCTAGAGATTTAAGGCAGCTGGAGAAAGAGGGGGAGATGATTGAACGTGATGACTTTGATGATGAGAGTGAAATTTGGAGCTGGATTTCAAGTTGAAATCGTTCCACCATAGATGGTGGTGGTAACCGCTCCTGTATCAATTTTTTGGTCCTTCTTAGACGAGTCTTATGAATTTGAAGGTTCAACCCCTGTATTTGTTTGGAATGAAACAAGTGATGATAATCTCGATAAGTGGAGCTCTGGGTTGAGAAACCAATTTTCATTGGCACCAGTGATGAGAGACAAGTTGGGTGATTTTGTGGTTGGGTATGAGGTTCGTGGGGTGGAGGGTGGGTAAAGAAGAAATACTTCTTTTATTTTAATTTTTATTCAATTATCATTTTATTTAATTATTTTAATAGATATTTACCTTTTTGCCCCATTTAATTGATTAAAATACGGTCAAACTTAATTTTTGTGGTCAACTGACGAGAAAATAGATGGAAATCATCCCAAATGGCCTCACATGCAACAGTTAAGATATACATTAATTATAAAATAACAAATGATTTTTAATAAAAGTAAAAAAAAAAAGTTGTTGAAGTGTATAAAAAATCAATTTAAAATATATTTTGCCCCCGTTTATCTATCATTCTCCAAAAAAAGAAAATTTAAGTCCTAAAAAATAGGCATCAAATCGATCAAGATGCTCTTTAAAATTATAAAGTCTCGTGGAAATATTTTAACCTAGTGGCGAACTACCGAATTCTATACTTAAAACCCTTGGGTCCAATCTCTGAACAATTGTAATGGTAGTGGATCATGTTCGATTATTTGTAAATAGTAGTTGGATCATTGGCCCATTATTTAAACAACAATCAAATACTAGCCCAAATGGATGTTAGAAACCCAGTCCAAAACCCGAGCTAATATTTGGGTCGCGTTATAATTTTTTAGATGGTGCACTGCACCAATCACATTCGATAAAAATATAAACTCTTCGTCATAAAACCCTCAAAACTTCCAGTGCAGCCAAGCATCCTGAATCAGCGTCTCCATTCTTCAACTCGAACTTCAATTGGTTTCAGTAATTATTCCTACCTTAAAATTAATTTTCAGTTCTCTTATCTATTTATCTTATTCACTGTTTCACTCTCACAAAAAGATTGACAATGAAGACGCCGAAGAATAAAAAGCAGCACAAAAAAGAGGGGCTTGAGAAGATAAATGGGACTTTAAGAAGAATAGAACAGCAATTAGAACAAGCAGCTGATAAGTCCGAAGATTCTTCCACCGATTATGATTTTGAAGTTGTTGACAATGAGGTAATTACTGCTTCCTTCCAAAATATTTTATTTAGGGCTCTATTTATGTTCTTGGTGCAAATAAATGACGTGAGCTTCTTATTTTAGCTGGTTAAGTGCAATGTTTGATTTTTATAACGTCTTGTATATGTTTTTAAGAAGGGTTAAAAGTTTTGAACTGGGAATTGAAAAAAATTGTTATGACGGGAAATTAACATTTCTTTCTTCATATTCTATGCTTGGAAATATGGTTCAGGAAGAAGAGAATTCCTATCTTAATTTTATTTTCAATTGGAATAAATAAATGGGAAATGTCTTAAAGGTCTAGTTTGTAGGAAAAAAATCTTCTTTTTTTTTTTTCATTTTCCTTTTTTGGGATTATATTGGTAATTGATAATGCAAATTGAACGCTGCTGAACCACGATTTTCTGTTGATCACACGAGTTCACTTGTGTAATGGAGTAGGAGGTTATGCATTAGGGAAATTATGGCAACTGTGGCCTTTTTATTTGGACCACGGTTATCTTGCAAATTTAAAAAATCTTTTGTATTTGGATTCAGTGATTTCATTTTGTCTTCTTGATGATGACAGAGTTTATCTGAGGATGAAGGCTCCACAAGTGAATCAGGATCCGAACAGAGTGAACCTGACGATGAGGTATGCATGATGATTCCCGTTTTAATAGTAAAAATTATTCCTGAAACAAATTTGGATAATTTGATATCCCTACCCCTTTAATTATCAGTTATGCAAATAATCCTAAGGATGTCTACGAGTGTTAGAATGTGAATGCTTAAAATTAAATGTGATATTTTTGAGGGGGAATCCGGTTCCATAATCTGAATTCCATGGCAACGCATGTGCAGGCTATATAGTTTTACAAATGTGGTTGTTAAAAATGTTATATCTATGTTATTTGTTTGGAAAGATTTGGTTGTCTTTTGCTGTGATTTTTTTAACTTAACAGTGCGTGCTTGGGTTTTCTCGGAACCCATGTTATGTCTCCTTATGTCATTTAACGTGTGCATACATTTTTTTCACTTTGTTTAGTTGCTGGAGTTGATGTTTGTTAAAAAGAACAAGTATCTTTTTTCTTCACTTCAGTGCTGAACTCGATTTTTAGTAATGGTGATGGGTGATATGGCAGGATGTTGTCTCAAGTGATGATGATGATGGGAGCGCTGGTGATGATGATACCAGAAATAGCAGCAAAGTGGATGAAGGGGAAAGTGATGACTCCCGTGAAGTAATTGAGGAGAGTGATTCATCTGAAGATGAGGTTGGTGGCATATTACTAGTTTCTACTAATAGAGTGTTTACTATTTTGGATTTAAACAATATTTCTTCACTGTCCGTATCATTTTTTGGTGGTCAAAATCAGGTTGCTCCTCGTAATACTGTTGGTAGTGTTCCACTAGAATGGTACAAGGACGAGGAACATATTGGATATAATTTAGCAGGAAAGAAGATCAAGAAGAAGGAAAGACAGAATAAGCTGGATTCATTCCTTGCAAGTGCTGATGATTCCAAGAATTGGTGAGTTCATAAGTTCAATAGGTATTTGAGTCTGAGCTTCGACTAAAGAATTTGAATGATGCATGCTGGACAAATGCTCTTTTGATGCTCAAGAGTCACGCATATTTTGCCTTTTGTAAGAGGCTTTGGTATGATTACTTGTATTATTTCATCGTATTCAGGCGTAAGATATATGATGAGTATAATGATGAGGAAGTGGAGCTAACCAAGGAAGAGACTAAACTTATCCACAGATTATTGGAAGGAAAGGCCCCACATGCTGATTTTGATCCATATCAGGTGTGCGCTTCCCATATTTCTTCCTTTGTTTTGGTTTTTCCGTCTTTTGGAGTTTGGATCTTTGTAATTCTACTAATATATATCTGTGGAGATTATGCCTCCTGGAGAAACTTCTCATGGTTCTTGTATATTTTCTGCAGCCGTATGTTGATTTTTTTGCTTGGGATGACTCCAAGCATCCACTTTCCAATGCGCCAGAACCAAAGAGACGTTTTATTCCTTCAAAATGGGAGAGTAAAAAGGTAAATTATAATGGAGCATATTGCTTCTTGGTCAACCAATTTCTAATAAGTAACATTTCAAGCTGTCGCACTGTAAAGATATCGTTATATCTACTCCTTTGATTGTTCCATAAATGCATTATGAAACTGAAAATCTCATACATGTGTTCTATAACAAAGTTGGACAGTTCTAGGACCTCAAGTTTTTGTGATGATATAGTTTTTTGTCAAATGAGAAGAAAGATCATTTTGTATACAAAATTATACTAATCTGAGTAAATTATTCATGCTATGCTGAATTCCATTAGAAGTGATCAAGGATAAGAGAGATGATCTGTTCTAAAATATTAAGCTATACTTATTTCATATGTTCATGTAACTTCGAGTCATGACACAACCTATGGGAGATAAAGAATTAACAGGAAGCTGAGACACATGTCCGTTTCATATTTTGCCTGTGCTACTTATCTATGCTTCTTGCAAATCATAAAAATGTGAATTAAGTTGTTTGTAGTACTTTTTTACCAATGAAATGATTCTTGGGAGGTCTTTTTATGGACATTTTGCATGCTTGCTTTTTTGACATTATAAATATTATCTTCTTGGCAGTTGACGTGACAAGATGTTGGCAAGAGTTTCAATTGGTAATTTTTTTGTGTGAGGCACTTGCATTTATTTTCATCACTTGTGAAGAGAGAATAAATAAATAAAAATATTCCAAGATGTTTACTGCTTGCATATGCTTCAAAGTACAAGGATATACTCCTATTTCTTTTATGCATGTGAATGGTTTCTGTTCTATGTTTGTGTTTTTCTCTTTTCAATCCCAATGTTCTAAAACTCTAAAAATTGATGGATATGTAAAATGAGTAAATATTTCTTTTATCTTTGGAACTTAGTTTTGTTATTCATTTTTTCTCTGTATATTGTTTTGAACTTATAGGTTCTCGAGCTTGTCCGGGCATTCCGAATGGGACGTCTAAAGTTTGATGATAAACCTAAGGAAAAGTCGAATCTTTATGATGTGTGGGCAGATGATTCTAGCATGACAGAACGACAAGGATTGGCACATATACCTGCACCGAAGTTCAAGTTGCCAGGTTTAAGATTGAAATATGATATACTCAAGACTTCTTGGATTGTCAAATATTTAGTTAGCAATTGTATTTAAAAGAAGAGTTGCTACTAACTAAAATTTTATTTTAGGTCACGAGGAATCTTTCAATCCTTCCGGAGAATACATCCCATCACAAGAAGAAATTAATGCCCTCCAGCTCATCCATGAGGAAGACCGTCCTAAATTTATTCCCCAGCGGTTTTTCCTGATCCTGTCGATTATTCCAGTTCGTCTTGTTTCCACTTTTGACACTTTATATTAAAATATCTGGATTATAAGCCTTCATATTCTGTAGGTTCGAGTTCTACCGAAGTGTTCCTGCTTATGATAAAGCTGTTAGTGAAAGGTTTGGTCGTTGTTTGGATCTTTATCTATGCCCTCGAGCTCGGAAAAAACGGGTATGTGTGAAGAAGCAGTTTTTGTGTAGATAGATTTGATTTATCCTGCACAAGATCTGATTATGCGTTGAACTAAAATCAATAGATAATTAATTAACTATAATTTTCTCATTATTTCAGATTAATATTGATCCTGAGACATTGAAGCCTAAGTTGCCAAGTCGTAAAGATCTTAAACCTTATCCAACAACATGTTATCTGGAGTACAAAGGTCATAAAGGTCCTGTCATTTCAGTTACTACAGAATCTACCGGTCAATGGATTGCTTCTGGTCTGACTTCAATTTGTTGCTGTGTCTTCTATCCCCATCTCAAAGAAATACAATAGTTAGAATTGAGTATTACAATGTTTTTTTTTTTTTTTTATGAAGGTTCAAATGATGGAAGTGTTCGTGTTTGGGAGGTTGAAACTGGAAGATGTCTTAGGGTCTGGGATATAGGCGAACCTGTTCAGCAAGTTTTATGGAATCCTCTGCCTGAGCTTCCTTTATTAGCAATTGCAGCGTAAGACCATTACCTGAGCATTTTCCTATTTTGTCTTTTGAAAATGGGTCTCATAATGACACAGCAAATTATGTACTACTGCATTTTGCAGGGGTCAGGATGTGTTTATTTTGAACACTGGATTAGGAAGTGAAGAAGAACAGAAAAAGATTGAAGAGCTTCTGCGTATTGAAACCGCAACAGCACCGGATGATTCTGGTCAGTCTTAGTTAGATATTTCTTGCCTTCTGTTTGAGGTTAATGTTCAGCATTCATGTATATCTCTTGTATTCAGACAAGAATGCATCCTTTATCAGCTGGGGTCCAGATGAGAAGCATGGGGGAATCAGGTTGAAACACTTTAAGGTACTGTGCATGTCTTTTTAACATTTAGTTATGCAATGAATTTGGAGCTAGTTGTCATGGCTCATCCATGGAATCTATGTGCTTATGTTTACTGGTTTGTGCAGACTGTATCTTCATTAGAGTGGCATCGCAAGGGAGACTATCTTTCAACGCTTATGCCACATGATATCCTTCCTCCAACTCTGAAGTTTATTTATTTACTGATTCACTATGGAATGGTCTTTTTCATTTTTATTGAAGGTGAAAGAATTCATCTGTGTAGTTTTTGTCTTTCAGCACAAGATAAACCACTTTGGCACTTACAGGTTACACCTACTTACTACATTAGAGGAAATATGAGTTATATTTAGCCCTTGTTTGATCCCCATTTTTGGGTAAATGTAGTATGGAATAGTGAATTTTTGGAGAAAGTATGGTTAAAAAGTTAGTAAAAGTCTTTGAAATACGTGTATTATTATTTTATAGGAGAATGTAGGATCAAAATTGAGTTTTGAAAAAATTCATTCTTGAAAAAATGTGGCTCAAACAGAGGCTTAGGGAGATATTATGAAAATGAAATATTAACGTGTATACTGCATTTAGTTTAATTGACTTTATATTTTAACTATTGTTGTAACACATGGTCTTGGTATTGTTATTGTATGCTTGATAAGAGGTTCTATTTTCATTCATAGGAATCAGGTTTTGCTGTGAAGCAATTAATGTTATCCATGTGTTTTTGCTTATTTCTTAACTCATTTGTACGTGAATCAAGATCAGTATTAATCCACCAACTCTCTAAGAAACTTACCCAAAGAATACCTTACAAGTTGAGAGGACTTCCTGTTTCATCTGCCTTCCATCCGATTCGTTCTATATTCTTCATTTCAACGAAGAAGGATGTTCGTGTTTATGATCTGTTAAAGCAAAAGCTTATTAAGAAGCTTGAACCCGGAGTGCGTGAAGTTTCCTCCATTGCTATTCACCCTGGTGGTATATTTCCGTTCCCAAGATCTCTCTCTCTCAGCAAATACACACACATTTTTTAGGTCATGTCTTTTAAACTTGTCTGTGCCCCTTGTATTGCAGGTGATAATGTCATTGTGGGAAGCAAAGACGGAAAATTGTGCTGGTTTGACATGGACCTTTCTTCTCAGCCTTATAAAGTCCTCAAGTATGTAACCACTATTAATTTTTATTCAAGAGGGTGGTTTTAGTAAAGTTCAACTTTTTTTGAAAAAATTGAAGAATGCTCGAACTTGCCAATTTTGCATAGATAAAATCTTAGGCAAATGTTAAGACGGCATAGTAAAAGTTTCTACCCGTGAAGATATAGATAGGATGAGCAAGCATGGATCATTAACTCCATTCCTGGTGTAGATTAATAATATGAGATTTGATGGATGATATAAAACATGTTTTGAAGTTACTTTTTGTTTATATATTGTGAATTCTAGTTATGATATGACTTTTGACACCTGGTTTCTAAATTTGCAGGCCTCATAAAAAAGACATCAACAAAGTCTCTTTCCATCGTTCATACCCTTTATTCTCGTCATGCTCAGATGATTGCACTGCATATGTTTTCCACGGAAAGGTTTATTCGGATCTGAATCAGAACCCCTTAATTGTTCCCCTGGAGATTCTACGTGGGCATGCCAGTGCGGATGGAAGAGGTAAATAGTTTTTATGCATGCCTTTGTTCAAAGTAGAACTATTTTGTTTCGATTAAAACATTTAATTTTTTTCTGTACCGATTTCAAACTTGATTTGATGAAATCAACTATGCCAATTCTATGTTGAAGGAAATAGACTGCACTACTAGCATTAATCACACACGGGAAACTGACTTCTGTCTTCCTAAATGTTACACTTGCCTAGATGTTGAGTCAAATGATATGTGTCTCTATCTTTATCATATTACTCTTTTAACATCCTGATCTTTTGATTGATAAACCAAAATTTGCAAGAAGAGAGGAATTGTTTAAATTTATGGAGATGTGTAATATTGTATAAATCTGTGTATGAGTTCAATGTTTACATAGTATCAGTAGCTGCACAAGTTTTCGAAAATACTTGTGCCCATGACTAGTGAAGCCCATTCCGTTGGGCGGGGTTTGAATTGGTGCCCCTTTGGGATCCCTGGACATGGTTTTTACTTCTACTATGCATTTTTTACTGTGAAGTCTGAAAACAAGTAAAAGTACTTTTTTGGCAAGTAAAGATTGACTTTTACTCGTTTTTGAACTAGTCCTCCCAAAAAGTTACTTTTGTAAAATATCAAACACGTTTGTCTCCAAGCTTAAAGTTACTTTCTATGAATGTTTAGGCTTCGTATCTCTAATGTTGCTCTGCATTAATGTAATGATCTATCATGGCCTCTCAACTTCAGTAATTAGCTGCCCGAGAGATGTTCATATTGTGGCATAGCCCACTATGAAGATATCTAAGCTGTACGCCTAATTGGGATGGTGTTTTTTGTAGGAGTTCTGGACTGCAAGTTCCATCCAAGGCAACCATGGCTATTTACTGCAGGCGCCGATTCAGTTATCAGGCTTTATTGTCATTAAGAAAGGTCATACTGGAAGGCAATAGTATACTTCAAGTTCCATTGTTATAGGGCGTTGGAAGATTATCAAATACCAACCTAGTTCAGGGTCTTTCCGAGGAGAGCCTGAGAAATGTTTTGGTCTGTATCAGAACCTTGGAACTGATAAAAGGTTTATTGTTCTATTTATTTTTCCCCTTATTTTTAGCTACGAGTCTCGGACAGAATCCTCTGTTATTTCGGTCTATTGTTATTTTGACATAAATTGTTGACGAGTTGTGTAGTAATACAATATGGGAATGATTATTTTTGAAGCTAATTTTATTCTAGATTCTCATTAATAATTGTTTTCAGCTCTACCTCAATCCTATGGGCTTGTTTGGCATGACTTCTACCTCTTGTAGAAGCTTTTTGAATAAGCGATTTTAGATGAACTTCCTTTTAAAAGTTCTTATAGCTAGGCAAAATCTTTCAAATATTATCAAAAGTGGTTTCTTAATAGGATTATACCAGTTTATCAAAAAGAATTGACAGACAAATGAAGTGGTAGTAGAAGATGATTTAATGAAAAGTTGACCGTCTTTTAAACAGTCTAATAATAAAATGTCACGTTGCATTATGTCAACTTTTAAACAGTCTAATGATAGTATTTTAGAATGATTGTTCTTAGCTGTCGTTTGACATCTTGCACTTAATTTATTTATCACTCATTTTCAAACGTAAGTTCTCACAAGAAAATATTATTTACGTAAATTCAAAATATTTCCTTATTTTTTAACTCACATTCTCAAAGATACTTTTCAAACCAATGTTTTTAAAATTTTAAGGATGTCTAATAGAGGCTTAATATTATAAGCCATTTTTAATTTTTTAAAAGTCCAGCCAAACGCATACTATATTGGATATAAGCTAGATTGGCCATGTTATGTTCCTCATTTTCTTATCTTTTTTTAAGCAGCATAGCATACAAGATTTTTATCTAATTAAAGAGAGTTGTTTGAATAAAATGAAATTGACATTTGAGAAATACATTCTATACAAAAATATGAGCAATTGAGAAATACAGGTTTTATAAAATCTACAATTTTTATAAAAAATAATCTTGTGGCCTACTCTTTCTAAATGAACCTCCCAAATCAATGAGAGAAATTGTGTTTGTCCCCATTAAATTTATAATTCATTTGTTACCCTCTTTTTATAAACTACACAATTTCCAATAAAATAATATTACATGTAATTTCAAAACGTTTTCTTCTATCTAGCCACACATTTACAAAAAAATACTATTCCAATCAGTAAAATTTCAAATAATGGAGCCAAACGGGGGCTTATTCAATACAATATATCTGGCCTAACCCATCAAAATCAATGCCAACATATACAGCCTCAACATCACTCGAATACTCAGTTTCCTCACTTAGATTATCCTCTTCCTCTTCCTCTTCCTCTTCCGCTTCGGCGTTGTGGTCCTCTATCATTCTAAAAGCCTTGCGAATCTCCCGTTGGATTTTCTCCAGAATTATGTCTGTCAAAGTTTGAGATATAAGCTCGAGCAAACTTTTGATTTTCAACTCATTCGCAGCCTGGAAAAAAAAATGATAGCCATCAACAAAGACATTATACTACTAAAACCACAAAATGAGAAATCAAGGATCAAACAGAGATACAAGATAAGCATAGAATTACAGCCCAGAAAATTAACCAAAAACCTAATTGCAAAAAAGATAGCCGAGCCATGTAAACAAAGCAGAAAAAGAAAGAAGAGATACCCGTACGAGGTCATAGAGAGTTCCTCTATCAACTTTAACAAAGTCAGTCGTCAAACAACTTGAGGTCCTCATCAATGGCGGTGGTGCCATCAGCAGTGAAGTGGCGCTTGCAGTACTCAATGACTTTAGCCAAGCCCGGGGAGGTGACATTGGGAATAGGAATGTGGATTGGATCTTCGGCGCAATTATTCTCTATCATATGTTTGATCGTAAGCAACTCGACCATAACCGATTCCTCCAGCTCGAAAGTCTCGCCATCGCTGCTCTTTAGGAAAATCATCTTCTCCCATGATGCTTCTGTCTCAGAAAACCCTAATCGAGAGAAAATTGGTTCTTGAAAACAAAAACTTGAAATGTGAAATTGAACTAGGATATTTGGGGTGGGGGTCTAGCATTGGGGGAAAAAATTTCTTGATCATAGTTTGGTTCATCAAGGATTAATAATTCAATAAAGGAATCCTTCTTCAACTGGTAAAAGGAAGGATTTTAATCCTGATGAGGTGTGGCGTTCAAGTCACCCTTCTGGCATATTTTTATTAAACTGCTGGTTTATACTATTTCTACAGCAAGAAGGGATCAAGATTCAAGCTCTCTCCCAGTGAGAGTAATGTATATTTATCTAACAACCAAGTTACATATATACTTTAGTTTACACTTTGATTTACACTCTATCATGTAGCATGATCTACGTTATTGATTTTGAAGACACACATCACATCATTGCATAGATTCTCTTCATATAGGAAAATGTCATTGAGAATGTACATTAGTTACATATATACTTTAGTTTACACTTTGATTTACACTCTATCATGTAGCATGATCTACGTTATTGATTTTGAAGACACGCTCTATCATGTAGCATGATCTTCATATAGGGGAATGTCATTGAGAATATACACCAAAGTGTACATCCAGCATAATTCTACATATAAATGCACAGACAATTTCCCTAATGGTCACTCCCACTTGTGTAAATTTCAAATTGGTAGTAGAAGTATTTTTTTGGACCCCTATATACTAGTGTGTATTTTGCCCACCAGTGAGGTGACATGACGGTGGGCAAGATATTTGATACTCATTTCTCTACTTATAATCAGTAAACTATGTACCCACTGTGGTGTGAAAGTTAGTTTTTGCAACTTCATTTTCCTCTAAAAGCTTGTTTGAGTCACATTTTATTGTAAAAATGCATTTCGAAATAGTAGATTGATGAAGATTGCGTGGTTAAAAAATAAATAAAAATTTTAAAGAAAAGAGAAAAAAATATATTTTGAAAATAATGGGGATCAAACAAATGCTAAAATAGTGACGAATACATAAAAAATGGATTGACTTTGCATGTATCTCATCCTTGACAATGATTCAAATGCGACCAATGTTATGCGATGAAACGTGACCTCTATCTCTTCCTCATTAATCGAGCTATGAAAATTTTGACATGGACACAAATACAAATTAAATAAGGTGGATTAATATAGGAGAATAAAATTATAATGTGGGTGACTCGAAAAAGTGAAAAGAGAAAGATATTATAAACAAGAAGATGATCTTTCTACATTTACACTCTGTTTGTTCCCATGAAAAAGCAATTTTGTAGCAACATTTCTTCAGCTGCAATTTTGGACAATTTTGTCTTACAGTGGGACCAACTTCTTTTGAAAAAAAGGTCAAAAAATGCATTTTCTTATTAAGATAATGGAAAACAAACGGGGTTTATATCACGATAAGGACGGAAGGAAGTTTAATAAAAATTAGAGGAATTTAATTTTAATAATTAATTTGTAGACCTCAAAATCTATCCGATTGGGAGATCAATAGAATCCCAATCATCTGCTATCCTCCTAGGCATCACGTACACGATAGAACACAAGGTTAGGGTGCAAAGGTAACTGGTGGAGAACAAGGTCTTGCAATTGTTTTCGTTCTAATGGTCAAGTCAACTGTTGAAACGATAAGGAAATGAGTACAATAGAGGTGTGAGAAAATGTATCTAGAATAACATACCTCAAATGTGTATGACTCACTTATACATAGAGGGGAAGAAATGGGGCAAAATAGGTTTAGTGGATCGAGCTTGAGCCCAAGCCCAAGAAGAAGTTAATTGATTTGATCGGCTGAATCTAATTGACATTATAAATATCCAATCAGCCAATGTGGGACTCTTTTTTTCGTGTGCATGTCGCATAATTTATTAATATTACATAACTTTCAAATAATTTTATCTCAATTATCAAAGCTCTTTTAATAAAATGAAATATTAATAATATATTTTAATTGAGTAATGCTTATTAGCCCTACTATAGTTATATCATCAATCTATGTGACAATAATATGACATTAAATGATAAATGCGATTAAATGAATCATTTAATTTACTTCGGTAAGTACTTTGTATATTACACAAGGAGTTGTTTTCAATTTTTAAATTTAAATTATAATTGCGGAGTCTTGAATAAAGAAAATCAATCGACAACGATCAATTTGTCGTTGAAGAAGTCGTTGGCGGGGTGGATGTCGGAATAGGGGCGGTTGTTTAGTGGGGTGGGCGTGGGTAGAATAATTTAATTTGATAATATTATTATCTTAAATTAAAATAGAAACATAACTTTGGAATTTTAAAATTTAATATCCGAGAATTGCTTTGTTGTATGCTGAACAGTGGAGAGGTGATTTTTTTCTTTCCTCTAATCCCTTCCAGAATGTGTTATTTTTACAATTTCTAGAATCTTCTTTTTCAGATTTAAAACTAACCTAAAACACGAATTTTCATTCCTAACTTGTTCGATACCTCTCCAGTGTTTTACACCAGGTTCAATTCCATTTCTCTTTTACGCTTCACAATTCCATTCCGTTGAGTAAATCGATTACTAGAATTGAAAGAGAGAGTGAAAAATGGGAAGCAGTGAAGAATTGGCACTGGACTTGGACGAATTGAATCATCTTCAAAGCATTGCTAAGAGGCCCCGCATTGTCTCTCTTATTTCCAATGAGATTCGCAATTTGAAAAAGGTATAATTTTTGTGGGCATTTAAATCATTTTTGGGCATTTTAATTCGTTTATTTGGTTTATGTATTTTCAATATAGGGAGTAAGGCATTGTTTTCGTGGGCATTTTATTTCGTTTATGTATTTTCAAAATAGGGAGTTTGTTTTTGTCCTTTTCTTTTGCTGCTGAGGACGAGGGGTCTTTTTTGAAAATTACGTTTATTTTCTGGCTATTTTGAGAAATTACTGTGATAGTTCATCTTCTGAAATTATTTTTTGCTCTTCGGGTGTCTGTTTCTGAAATTAAACATGGCTATTGTTATCACTACATTGGGTTTTGTACTCCGTTTATGGAACCTTGACTCGTGTCGATGGTATGGTGCGAAGTGTGATTATTTTGAATCCAAATGTGTTTTAAAACTGGATGATTTTGGAGACGAATGTTATCTGTTGCTCAGAGCCTTGAGTAGTCAATGATGAAGCCTTATTTCCAATAAATTTGAAATTGGTTAAATGAATGCTTCATAGTGCGAGGAATCCTTTTCTTGCAAAGTGGTTAGTTTTTGTTGAACACTTGTATATTTTCCTTGGATTGGATTTTCAATAACACACTCTTAGCCATTGTTTGAGCCCCATTTTGGGTGGAAAAAAATGTTATGGAATAGTGAATTAATGGGAATGGTGGTTAAAAAATAAGAAAAAAGGTTTTGTTTTATGTGTAAAATAATTTTATTTGAGAATGTGCGGTTGAAAAGTTTTGAAAAAAAAAAATTTTTTGAAATGGGGTTCGGACAAGGACTTAATTTTGTACTGTCTAAAGTTCCATTCATCATGGCATTAAGTTTAAGTTTTTGCCCCTAGTTCACCATTGCACCTTCATCTTATCTCATTCAGACTTGTGGACAGACAAGACTTGATGGTGGAATCTAAAGAAATGGCATGAAAGCAATTACGGAAATGTGTCAATCATGATGTTATTATATGTGGATTCATATTTAACGAATATGGTATTAACGTGGTACCTCTGAACATATATCACTGTGAATGTTGCCGAGATGGATTCCCCCCGTCTCCAGTACTTCAAAGTGGAATTTGACTGAAAAAAGTGGAATAACTACATAATTGCGCAAAAAAGAGCAATGAGCGTCTCTAATTGGCTTTTTACTTGTACATTTCGCTATGGATTTATTCCTTTAAGAATTCTATTAAAGCAAGCAAGAGGTACATTGCTCTTCCTTTTTTAGCACTCTATCTCATTATAGCTTACATACCCTTGCTTATGTGTTTGTACTTTGAGAAATAATCTAATTTAAGAACAAAGCTCCTCCTTTTGTTCCCCCTGTAATGATTAATTTCTTATTTTAATGGATAGGGAATAGGAACTGCTGCCTAAAATTGAAAGATATAATAGAGGGCCATATCCTTCTATACAATATTTTGAGACTATCACGTGGGAGCGTATACCAATTTATTTCTTTACCCAAAACTTGCTATTGATGTTATTTTGCAGGTATCAATAGATGCCACTTCTGCATCTGCTTTGCAGCCACCGGTTTCAGCTACCCATGCGCAGACACCAATATCAAGTGTACCAAATGTGTTCCCTAAGCCTGTGCTAAATTATGTTCCTCTTGGGTCCTTCAGCTGGGATCAGGGTAATGATCAAGTGAAGGTGAGAATGCTTGCTAGTTTGGAGGTTTTGTAGTTTTCATAAAGGTCCTTGTGAGATGCTCAAAGTAAGAAATTTATTTCCATTTTGACCAACAAAGATTTTGCTTATTTTAGTTCTTATTTATCTAAGATATAAGGGAACAAAAGTATATTAGAAGACACCCTTAGAAGTTTTAATATTCATCTGTCACCTATGTTGATTCTTCTATGTATTCTTTGCCCATATTTTCAGTTTCTTTAATGTTTATTTTTGCTAGATTTATATTCCATTGGAGGGAGTTGAGCAGGAGAAACTTGAGACCAAATTTAAGCCAAGTTCTTTTGATATCAAATTCCATGACGTCCAAGGAAAGAATTATAGATGTGCCGTACCGAAATTAAACAAGGAGATCGTGCCTGAGAAATGTCAAGTGGTAGTAAAGCCCAAGAGGGTCATTGTCACTTTAGTTAAAGCTTCTAAGGGGAACTGGTTGGATTTGCACTTCAAAGAAGACAGGGTAATTTCTTAATTCTGAAAATTGACTACTGAAATTAAGATGTTTTGTTCAGTTTTGTATGAACGTGTCACATGATGATGTTACAGATGAAGCCGAATTTGGGTAAAGAGCGGGATCCAATGGCTGGAATGATGGACTTGATGAAGGTATAACCCTTCATCTCTTAGATCACTTCTTTTAAGAATAAGAAACTCTTAATTCTATTTTATCGAGAGCTATCAATTAACAGAAAGTAATAGAACCCACAAGATTTATAGATGTTTGTTTCAATGTGGGATTACGTCCTTTTTCGTCGTCTCAATAATTCACTATAAGGAAAAAAATTATAATAAAAAATCGCACACCTATTCTCTAAAATCTCTTTCCTTTTTTTATGATGGTGATTTAGAAGTCTAAATTATGACAAAATCGAAATTTACAAAGACTCAAATTCATTTGATGAAATTTTCGAGGACATAAATTTCTAAATTGTACTTAATAAAATTTTGTCTGGGGGCGGAGGAGGGGGCCTTTCTGCCCAAGGGTAATATCACCGCTGAGATTGATTCACATACTGGCCATACGAAGCGGCAATAATTATGTTGCACAATAAAACAATTTTCTCATTGAATACTTGTTTAGTGGACTGTACGAAACATGTTGTTTCTTCTCATATGTTTGCAGCTATTTATGTTTTACAACCTAAACTTTTATGTCAATTGCAGAATATGTACGAAGAAGGTGATGAAGATTTGAAACGAACAATTGCAAAGGCATGGACCGACGGTAGATCTGGCAAAGCATCTGACTCTCTAAAGGGATTTCCTTGAAGACATCTAAGAGGGTATAGATTTTTAAGATTTTGATATGGCTATTGTCTAAATTTGTTGTTTGTTCTTTGTGCAAAACTTGGGAATCCTTGTTTCTCAAGTGTAACTTATTTGAATATCGGCTGTAGAGAGCTTTGCGGATTTGACATGGTAAATGTTAGTTATCCTAAATGAAACTATGATAAGCTGAACCACTTCGTATGATCCATTTATTTAGAAAAGGACTTGTAAAATCCCTTTTAATACATTGACGTATTTGGAATGGTTGAGTAGATATAAACATCAATTAAAATTATTGATTGGTTGTGCTATATGTATATCACGAACTTACAGATTGGTGTACATGTGAGATATGATCCGGATTCAACCAAATAAAAGAACTCTCTCTCTTTTTAACATCTATCTTCGCATAACTTTCTTTAACTTCTCGTATACAGGTAGAGTTATTCAAATTTGATGGTTATAAAAGATCGTTTTCATTTGACTAACCTACCGTTGACAATTTATTTATACAAGTTTGAGGTTGCCTCAAATGATCATAATTGTTGCTGCATAAAGCTTTTTGGAAAATTTTCAATATTTCTTTTATCGTAGATTTTTGCATATTGGTAATTTATGATCAACTTTCTTGCATAATGACCCAGGAGAACTCAAATTCGCATTTCCAAGAGGATTGAATGTGATGTTTTGTACCACCGATCTTATATTGATGTTTATTTGTTCATCAAATAAATATATTCACGTAATAATGATGTATTATGCACTAATGGCGCAGTTCAGGATTGAATCGGGTTTTAACTGCTAATTTAGGATATAAGTAAATCGATTTTACTGACTTTCCAGAGTTGAATATTTTTACCGACTTTGTATTTAAGTCGGAAAACAAATTACATCAGTTCAAACTCAGCCCTATTCCGCCTTTCCATTATCGGGCATTACATCCATCTACGACAAATCCGCAATTCATGCTTCAATCTTTCTCAAGAACCCAATTTCTCCCTACTTCATCTATCTCCAAAACCTATGGGCCTGTTCTATTTACTGTTTTCAAGTCGTTTTCTGTTTTCGATTTTTCAAAATAGTGAAAACGCGTTCTTTTTCCTATTTTCGAAAAATACGTTTTTGAAAACAAGTTAAAAATTTACAAATAAAATCCAAAACGACAAATTTTCAAAATGCGTTTTTGGTGTTTTCAATCACCGACAACCACAACAGCGACCCAACCACCACAGCACCACGGCGACCCACCACTGCACCACCGCCCGAAAACTATTGCCGTCGCCACCACAACACCACTACAACCACCACCAGCAAAAACAGGTTGGAAGTAATTTTTCGGCTACCTAGACCATCAGATTCCACCACCAGCAACCTCACCTCACTCCTCTCTATCACCTCCAATCATTCATCAGCCATGAAACAACAAGAATCAACAGAAATTGGAAGCCAAAAAACCATTCTGGTGCTACCTATTTCTGTCGAAAACTTCACATCCGACGACGCCCAAGGTCATGCGACAACACTGGTCGAATGCTCATCCCCAGGTGACTCCAACTATGTTGTCAATCCACCCCAAAAAATTCTGCAATGTTCGGATTTCATCCGAGTTTTGCAAATTTCAACGTCGTTCGGTCGTCCCATGATCGCTGACCACATGGGTTAACTTCTTCTTTACCGAGTGCACATCGCCCAACCATGGGTCAAGGCCAATTTTACCAGCGACGGAGGAGATGAAGGTGGTGGCGGTGGGCTTCGTTGAGAGAGAGATAGGGGAGGGGAAACGGGTTTTCCATTTTTTTAATTTTTGAAAACAATTTTTCAAAATGTCAAAAATAAAACATTTTCATCAATCTCAAAATAGACACTCAAAACACAAAATCCAAAATGAATTTAAAACTCAAAACATAAAACAACCCCTAAATTTCTAAAACAGTTTACCTTTCTTTATGGGTAACCATTCGATTCGTCTCTATAGTCTTCATAATCCATAATATATTAAATATCACATTAAATGATAATCATTTTTTGGACGATTTTAATCTTGCTACAATTCAATTATTTCAATAATACTTTACTTTCCCCTTGTCAACATGTAATAAATATTACAAAATCATTGTTATGTATTAATTTCGTGCTGTTAATTTTCAATTAATTAACATTTACATTAATCTATACTTAATAAATTTTGACTTGATGAATTTTGAGTTGTTATAGATAAATTTATTTTTATTCATGTATCGGGGAATTTTAATAGATGCTTAAATTTATGTATTAACAATTAATTCTTATGTACCAAACGTCGTATAAAAATGTTACTCATTTGTAGTATTTTGTCATCATAAAAAATTTGAATCATAGAAGTTGAGTTTTGAAAATATAATTTTCTTCTCTTAAATTCATATCCTAAATTTTATTTTTATTAGTTCATTTGAGATTCATCAAATTCTTCCAATTAATTAGTAATAAATATTACTTTTACATCTTATAAAATATTTTTCGGAATAACGTGCGATGCACGTTCAACTTTGATTAGTGTTTATCAAATGGGCTTAAAATTGGAAAGAGTTCTCAACCTAATTGTGATATATATATGTATGATTTACATAAATATGATGTGGAGAGATTTGATTGGATTAAAATTTCTTTAACCAAAAAATTTTAAAAAATCCATACTCCTTTTTTGACACATCATTCGTATGTAAATCACTATGTAACTCGTTATGTACAAGTATCATAATCCTTTTCAACATCGTTAGAAGAATTTTTTTGATGAATTTTCTATTTAGTTATGACATTTTTTAGTAAAGAGTGCACGAGGTCTTTTATTTCTTTTGATAATCTATTTGATGAACAAAATTTATATTAGGGATGGCAACGAGATGGATATGGGACGAGTAGGCCGTTCCTGCCTCCAACCGTCTAATATTTTTGTCACATTGTCACATCTCCTTACCCGATTAAAACTGGATGGGACGAGTTCGATGCAGGGCAGGTTCCTCTGCCCATTTTTCGCAATGTTTATTATTATTATTTTTTTTATGTCTTTATTTAATTAATATTTTTTTTTTCAATTTGTTAAGAACAACCCATGTTCTCTTTTAAAATGATAATAAATCTTTTTATTTTTGTTTGATAAAAAATTTAAATTAAAAATTAACTTTAAACGGAGAAGGTAGTTGGGCGAGGACAATGTTCATGTACCCGCTTCGAGACAGTGACCATCGCCTCATTCTCGCCCCATTTACCCGGTTAGGCAAGTAATCCCCATCCCATTCGGGGTAGGGCTCCGCGAGTATCGAGTTGAACGGATTTTTTTTGCGATCTCTACCTATCTCACTAATATAAAAATCCTATTTCACTAACTTGTATGGCATTTGGGGAGTGTTAGTAGCATTTTGATCTCTTATGTGAATTCTTGTGAGTGCTACCTCATAATTTTCGTTTCAATGCAATGCATTTCTTTCCTTGTTTTCATAAATTCAAATGACATCTTCCTTCTCTGTTTTCCTGTCATATCTTCCCCCTTCTTGTTTTTCACAATACAGTATTCTCCAAATGTAAAACTAAAAAGGAGTAATTATCAATTTTCCTTTCAACTAAACAACATATCAAAATTTGATTTGGGCTCATTTTATTTGACCAAGCTATTGGGCCCTTTGTACTTCAATGAGTGACTTGAATTGTACAAATTTTGATTCTTCGTCGACATAGAACCACATTTGTCAAAATCAACAAATTTGATCCATTGAACTTAATTAACCTTGTTAAGCATTATTAAAGCTGGATTAAGAATCTTAATCTCTTGTTTTATTGAAAAGTCACTTCCACCCTACAATGAATTTGGAATACAAAGAACAAAAATTTGGTCCGTCACATCATAAAAGAGAGTGTCAAATTTTATTACTCGAAGTTCGATGAATAAAAAGCCTAAACCCAAACAAAAGTCAAAATAAAATTCACCTTCACGTGCAAATTTTTATTCTACCTATCCTATTAATTTCTCTCCTGTATTCAGACAAATAGTGTTTACTGTATCATTTTAGTTAGAAGTCCACTATATATTCAAAAGTAAGGCAAATGAACTTGATCATTTGGCAGATGACAACGTTACTGCGTATCCGCCTGCTTTATCCCCATCAAAGATTATCTATTAATATTTTTTAATTGGAAGTCTCGCTGCATATTCATCTAATTCCTCACAAAATATATTCAGTACATTAGAATAAGTTAAAGAGGGGCTTTAATATGGGCCTATTGGATGTGTTCGAACGACAGAAAAGTGTCATTCTCAAACTTCAAAATTCGATGGTGAATAAAAGCTAGTTTTATCAAAATCGAATAATAGCAGTCGATTCAAACTTGAATAACTGGGAACATGTTGTAGGTCAAACTCCGCTTATTTTTCATTGAAATACTTCTCGATTCTCGTCATAATTGGTTATTTCACACATATATTTATAAGAACTCTGCTTATTTAAAAGTTATTTATTTTATTCTTTGGTAATTAGGTCATTCAATCAAAATTAGAGTAATATGTCGACACCAAAATTAGGTGTAGCAGCTAATATTTGTAGTCATTGCGTGGCTAGCTTTTGATCAATTTTCAATTTTGCTTTCCACTTTTAACAAGTAATTAGTTTGTAAGAGAAAATGACATCCAATGAACTTGTTGGTCCTCTCCATTTGCACTCTAAAATTATAATGTCTTGGAAGATTCACTTGATAGCAATCATAATCAAGAGAGTTTGTATTGACCATCCAACTTCAATTTTGACTATCCCAATTCCACGATGTGACCCCAATAAATCTTGATTTAGAGAAATCCATCTTAGGAGATTTCATCTATCACGTTTTGATAAAAATCAAATTTTTAGTGAGTTTTGATAAAAGTTAATGAAACGTGTGGTTGAAATGTTGATAAAATTTGTGAATCCCATAAATGTGTGGTTAAAAATGAATTTGAAAAAAATTGAGTTCAAAGAGGGGTTTCATTTCTAGACTTAATTGCAAACTTGGAAATGGTGTTGAAAGTAGGCAACTACACGTGAGTGGAGTTCACGAGTTGATTTTAGCAAAAGTAAAGAAGTGATTGTAGTTGGATAAAAAAAATTAAATTTTTTTTAGCGAATGTAAAATTGAAGCTTTTATCAAGAATTTTTAATTTTGACAATGAAATAGTGAGTCTGGAATCACTTTATTAAAGACCTTCTAATTAAGACATGAATGAATGCAGGATCTCTGAGTCTTGACAAAGATAACATAAAGTGAGTTAAGAGCAAATAGTATTAGATTATGGTAATATATACTCCATTCGTTCCATTTATATAAGTTGATTTTGTTTTTCATATGGATTAAAGAATCTTATTTAATATTATTGAAAAATCACTTTTTGCTAAAAATTTTCTTAATTTACCCTTATTTATGTATGTACAAGCTCAAGATTAAGTAGAGAAAATTGATTATAATTAGACAAATTAAATAAGAGTATAGTAAACAAACAAAACAAAACATTCTCAATAAAGAGACATAAATATATAATTGGGACAAAAAATAAGAAAAGTCGGCTTGTATAAATGGAATGGAGGAAGTATTAGATATTTCATTTTATCAAAGAAAGATATTCAATTCTATGCATCGAATATATATATTTAGGGTCCGTTTGATTGCAAAGGTGGAAACAAAATATTTTACAGGGAATTGATTTGCCTAGAAATTGTTTTACTGAGAATTGTAATTAATTGTGTTTGATTGGTATAATTTTTCATGGAAAATGTTGAAAGTTTGGTGTCCGTTTGGTTTCATTTTTTATAAAAATTGTCCATTAAAGTGATAATTTTTCCTACCACTGGGTCTAGAATTTGTTCGAATTGCCATAATAAAAAATAAAAAATTTTGAAAAATAAATTACCACACCGAATATTATTCATTTGACTTTGTTTTGCATGAAAATTGTTAATAAAAGTGATAATTTTTTTTACAATTGTATCTAGAATTTTTTCCAATTGCCGAAAAAAAAAAGAAAAAACCAACCTAGAAAATATTTACCAACCAAAACATCAAGAAATTATTTTTCTCCAAAAGGTGGNTTAATAAAAGTGATAATTTTTTTTACAATTGTATCTAGAATTTTTTCCAATTGCCGAAAAAAAAAAGAAAAAACCAACCTAGAAAATATTTACCAACCAAAACATCAAGAAATTATTTTTCTCCAAAAGGTGGAAAATTTGAAAAGTTGGAAAATGAAAAAAATAATTTTCATAGAAAACAAGCCCTATCAAACAGGGCCCTAAAGTTTAACATGAGATAAAGACGGTGAATGTGAAAAAGTTTCGTACTTTGAACCCCTCAAAACAAAATAATTACTTACTTTTGTTTTTCCTCAAAAAGTGACTGTTTCGACAAACGAGTTGTAGACTTTAATTTCGTGACTAGGTGGGCACCTATTACACCATAAGCTACCTCTTTTAGAAATCTATCATGCTATATCGACAGGATCCGTAGGTTAAAAAAACAGCGGACACATGGTAGCATTTAAATGGATAGTTAGGGTTCGTTTGATTGATTTAAATCCACGGAAATTGTCACTTTCGAGAAATTCAATTTCTACTTTAACTGTTTGATACGAAAGTATAAATGAAGTTCGAATTTCAAAGTACGACCACTTTAAACTTGTTTTTTTGTCAATTTCATGGAAAAAATCATTCTTACGGAATACTTGAGTTTTTATTTTTCAACTTATATGGAATTAAAAAGTCTTCTCACCTTCGTCAATCAAACGGACCCTTAAAAATATAAAATAAATAAAAACACAAATTCACCAGTTGAAAGCCTTCGTCAACTACCCCGTGCAAAGCAACATTATTCTTTAAAAATTATAGAAATGTTTCCTATAATTATAAACAAATATATATTTTTGGAATAAACAATATTTTCTTAACAACATAATTTTCAATGGAAATTAAAAAACTTAAAACCTTACAAGACGTTGCGTATTTCATTAATAATATTACAAGTTGCATGTCCAATAATAGTTGACTACATTTAAAAAAAATTAAAAAAAAATAATAATAAAAAAATATATATATATAGATCAAAATTTATATGATGATATATATTTTATAAAATCCATAGTTAATGAAGGATAGGATTGTTTATTGTTTAAAATTATTTCAAATCATAATCATTATTTGAATTTTAAAATGACAGCGTTCACTGAACTTGTGCTTACGGGAATACAAAAAATAAAAAATAAAACTGCATTCTCCAATATGATATAAAATAAATTTCAAATGTAGGCCATAGTTTTGTTATTGAATCTTTCAAAGAAATGGAAGATTTGGATAGTTATGAACTAAATCCTGCTTTTTTATGCTGAAAAAAGGTGGTACATGAAAATAAGTCATTCATATTCACTTTTTTTTTTACATATCCCACTTTACTTAAGGGGTTCAATTTTATTTTTGATGTTGACGTTGAAGTATAGTTGGTCGAATTGATTCCTTTTAGATAGTGGGATTGGACCAAATCTAAGGCATGCTCTGTTGATGCAAAATCTGAATATAAATTATGTTTTCAAGTCCAAGATTCTTTTCCGATTACAAAGAAATATAGAAAGCTTTGCTTGGTCCATGAATTTCTTTATACAGAGAAATAAGCTGCTTCTTCTCATTATTTTATAGGACCCTTTTGGTCGAGCTTCCATTTTTGCTGCTTCTTGTAAAAAAATTTCTTGAAAAAGTTTTCTTAAGTCAGTTTTCTCTAAAAAATTTTATAGAAATTTTTTTAAACATATTCGATGACTTCTTAATCTCAGATATAATTTTTTTATTTTTTAAAAGCACCGTCGTAACGAGCCCATAATGATACTTCAATAAATACTGTGCTTTTACATTGATATATGATTCTCATTTCTAGGTCTTCTACCATGTTAGTTACTTTATGCGAGAAAATATATAATACAAAAAAATCTTTCTGAGAACAAATTTAAAGTTATCTAGAAATATTGAACGATCATGTGTTTCTAGAAGAAATAGTGGTGAACAAGAAATAACTTAAATTAAACCTCCCCTCTTAGCATAAGTTTTCGATTATGTGAAATTTTAATTTCTCGTCAAAAAGGAATAGATGAAAATTGGTCCAAAATATTTACTACAAAAATAAATTGGGAGTGTCATCAACTGAGAATTTAGTAGATTTTGAAAGTCTTTTTAAATTTAGATGTCCCTATAGAGATTTTAATGAATTCTATTAAAATTCATTAAAAAAATTTAGGTGTCACCGATAACTTGGTGATTTATAAGGATTTTATTAATATGGAGATTACAATAAATTTAGATGGATTCAAAGCTTATATATAACAAATTCTTTGAAATTTCATCATTTTTAATGAAATATTTTATGAATTCTGTAGAAATCTATTCAAATTTACGAAATTAATTAAAATTTATATAATATTTTAAAGTTCATTAAAATCATTATTGAAGACACAAAGAATTTAAACGATATACTTTATATGCCAATTTTTGCATATTTAATATTATCATAATAGTTCATTAGTTTTTTAATATTAATATTATTCCAAACTTCAAGAGTATGAAAAATAAAAATCAAAGGGATTAAATGAAAAATAATTATTTCCCTTTGCCAGGGAGGAATCTATCACCAAAAGTAAACTTCATAATAGGTTTCACTGTATGCATCTTGCTTTAAACAAGCTTACACATCAAATGACGTGTACAACAATAATAAATTTATCAATTTAATGACAGTTCAGCACATATATCCACTAGCTACAGCCTACAGAGCTACAAATCTTGACTTTTGCCTTTGAAAATTTTGTAATGAGAAAGAGAGTGGCATGACACTTGCACTATTTTTATAAATAGATAGCTTATAAAATTTGAACTCAATCATCTCATAATTTAAATTGTTCAAAAACGAAATTAAGGCAAAGCTTCTTAAAAATTTGTTGAAAAAAAAAAATTGACTGTAAGATAAAAAAAAAAAAAGCTTAAAACTTTTTGCACCTACACCCCTTCTAAATCCGCTCATAATCACTATACTAGTTGTTGAATAATTCATCAGAGAAACGATGTAATCTGTATGAAGATTGTATATATGGAGATTGGGGTGTGCGCGTGCAGAGAGTATATTTAGAGTGAACTCGTGAAAAGCTCTCAAGCCTCTTTTTGTTGTATGGAGACACTTATTTATAGACAGTCAATTAGGTGAAACATGTATCGCTCATTGAGATCACACATGGCAATCACGTCCTTGATTTGGCGAAGGGGGTTCGATGATTTGGTGGCAAAAAAATGTGTACTTCACATCGTAAGCGTTTGGAGTTCAAGGTATTAGAATTGACTTGACTTTATTCCATTGTTGTTTTGACAAAGGGAATCGACTAAAGTTCAGACCTTCTCTATCAACAATATCTAAGCATGGCTCAACTGTGTAGAGTTTGAGCTATGCTTGACCACTTCATTATTGGTCGTGCCTTTTAAGGCTAAGGTACATCCATGCCTCATGGTGGAGCATTACTGTATTCATATCTTCTGCAACCATGCCTTTTAAGGGACGACCATGGTCAAGGTCCAGTCCTATGACTTTCAAACGTGCCTTTTATTGCCCATGTCACGTGATGATTTGAGCATAGTTATTAAAATCAGACCGAACAAGCTGATCTGGCTCGAAAACTGGCAAACCGGATTGTGGTCTAGTCAGGTTGCTCTAATTGGTACCTTTATCAAGCGAATCGGTAAAAAATCTGTTGAACCGCTAAATAGAAGCCAAACCGAAAGAGTTTTGATGAAACCGGAACTGTTTCAAGGATGAACTCGTTTGTTACAAAGTCGAGCAATTTTATTCTTCAATGTGCAAAGACGAGAAGCAAACTTGGGCATTTGAAGTGAAATATCACATCCATGATCATTACACCAACAATTGAACATGTAATAATAGTCAACTAATACATATGTATTTTATATTTAGAAAATTGTTATTTGTTGTTTTAAAAAATATTTTTTAAATAAAAATTATGAACTAGCAATGACCTACCAGTTGAACTACAACTCGGTGGCCCAATGATCTTTCCGGAACGATGAACGGGTCGGATCTGATAACTATTAATTTGAGTCTTGGACATTTTCCTCTCGACACCAACGCATGCAAGTCACTTTCAACTATAATGTGGAACGATATTGTATGTCATTGATGAGCTCAGAAACTCAGTACATTAATATTCTGTAACAGAAAAGTAGTCGTTTTTAAATTGGATACATAACACTCATACATATTGCATGTGCATTTTAATGTGTTGCGCTATAAATTACAAATATAGAGTAATCGTACTTGTATTTGTCGACGTAAGAAATTGCCTACCTCATTTGATACCATTCATATTAAATGAGTTCGGCAAAGAAATATCTATTTAATATGATACAAGGTAGTATGTAATACTCTTAAAAGGCGTCCATTTGACATAGAGGTGAGCGAAAGTACTAGAACCAACTAAACTAAATCGGATCTGAATTGACCACTTCAAATTGATTTTGCTCAAATAGTTTTGAGTACTATAACCTAGAATTGGTCGGTTATAGTTCGATTCTCGATTCTTGTACTTGGAATCAAGAATACCCAATTAATCTTTTTTTTTTTTCAAATTATTGCACCAGTCACATCGAACAAATAACCCATTTAAGGCATTGTAATATGTACGAATAATTTTGAAATTTTAGTTTTGAAATTGAACTAAAGCAAACTGGAACCATTCATTTATTTTAATTCTATAATTTCAAATGGAACCTTCGGTTCATTCATAAGAGACTCATTGATTTTCCGTTCCGTTCTGTTATCTTGAACACTCCTAAATTGAGATATTGTGACAATTTACAAATATTGAGTAATTACTAATATATCTCTAAGTAGAATGTCCCATTTGATTCCATCCTTATTCAAGAAATCAAGTAAAGAAATTGCACTTAACTATTAAACGAGATCGAGTATGATATTCTCAACGATCTTGATTTAACGTGAAACGAGAAGCTATAAATATTGAGTAATTGTGCCTGCATTTTCGACTTAAGAAATTGCCAACCCCATTTTATACCATCCATATTGTAGGAATTAGGCAAAGAAATTTGTCTTTAATATGTCTTAGGAATCATGAAAAAAAATTTCTCTTAAAATATTATACAAGAAGTGTGTACTCTATTGCTAGTAAGTTACAAAAGTAATTGTGCCTCTAGTTGTCAAAGTAAGAAAGTTATCTTCCCCTATTTGATTTCATGCACATTTAAGAGGTCTAAACATGTTACAAGATAGCGTGTAATACTCTTTAAAAAATATCTATTTTATCGTAAAGCGAGAAAAATTACAAACGAACTACACCTAATTTTGTGAACGTAGAAAGTAGCACACCCCGTTTGATACCATCCATATTTAAGAGGGTCAGAGAAGAAAATTGCTCTTAAATATTATACAAGATGACATGAGCAGATAACATTTGCATTAATAGTAGACTGGGACAGTTGTTACAATTAAACACAGAGAAAAGCTAGGTGATGAGAGTAAAGGAAGAAAATAAACAAAAGGCGAAAAAGGAACCTATTTCTTTCCACCTGTGGCAAGTCCCTTGGGTCAACCTATTCAAATAGACCTCTTTTTGGATTTGACTATTAATTATTGGCAAAAGATTTTTGGAAAAAACCTAGCCTGTCATCACTTAATCTTGTTTCGTATGCTGATTTCTTGTAGTCGTACCACGTGAACTCATTGTACAAACTTTCTTCTCCTTGTTCCATTATTGATGGTAAAGGTGTGATCTTTTCAGTCAAAGGTGGTCCTCCAAAGAAAATCATGGAAATTCGAGAATTCAAACTGCCAGCCAAAACTCTGTGCCTTACACTCCTAAACCTCCCGTTGGTGAGTACCTGCACACCAAGTCTTTGACTCAAGTTCACGAATAGAAAATTTGCTCAAGTCTCTGTTGCACAGAAATTAATGCGAAAAAGGGGAGAGAATAATGGGAATTAGGCTATAAAGAAAGCAACATAAAGTTAAATAAATTGATTGATAGTTACTAATTATATATACTTTCAGGTTCCGTTTGACATAAGTTTCAAGAAGTCAAAAAGAAGATTTTGTGGTTACCTGCAATGAATCACCAACATTGATGAAAAAGGAGGAGTGATCAGGTGGGACTGAGACCCATGTACCATCTTTCAGAGCGATTTGCAGGCCTGATGTGTTGTTAGATCTTATTATAGATATTATTTGTGGGTCTGTATGATCGCCAAAACCTATTAAATTTCGACCACTCAATGCTTGAAGCTCCGAGCATGGCGGATAATGGTTTAGCCTAAAACAGGTATCACTTTTCTCATCCCTTAACAGCTTGCTCAGAATGTCTCTTGGACCGATTTTCAGTTCCTCTGCTATCATTTCCAGTACCTCACATGCCATATTTCTCATTGCTGACACATATTCATTCATAGTAGACCTGCAAATACGTTTTAAGGGTTAAAGGCCCTTTTTTAACCATGCAAGAAAAAAGAGAAACCGAGAGTAATTTTTTACCAGAAAGATTCTGAAATTCCTGGGAAAATGAATTTTCCTTTCTGGGAGAAAAGTTCGGGGTTGGTGCTAAAGAGAAGATACTCGACCCAACCCAGATCACCATTTAGGCCAATTCTTTTGTTACCATAGCCAAAAGGGTTAGGAGGGCCCGACTTTTCTTTTTCGGGCTCCGGTAAATTGAAAAACTTTATAGCTTCATCTTCTAATTTGGCTATGTACTCCGTTGGAACTCCATGGTTGATCACTTTGAAGAATCCAAATTCTTTGCAGGCCTCAACTATGATGGTTTTAGCATCAGGGTCTAAGAGGTCTACTACTGGAATTTCAGTGAAAATGTTAGAGGTGGACCTACATGTTTTGATGTGAGCAAAATTTTCAACAACTGGTTGAGACAACACTACCATGGCGAAGTAGGCGGCGGAGGAAAAGTCTAAATTGACAAAATGCTAATGCATGAAGAGGAAGGAGGCGCTAGAAACTACGAAGACATTTGGCTTTAGAGTGCCCGGTTGGCAATTTATACTGCCAAGGGGTGAAGTTCTTGTTGAAAATATAAAGAAAAAATAGAAACGGAATCAGAAGTGGGGCATATTTAAGTTTTAAGTTCTTCCAGTGTTGACACGTAGCCATGGAAATTAAAAGTATTAAGAAAAAGCTTCTTAGCGAAACTACAATTTATGCTCACGTTTGGTCCGGATTAAAATCTGATTTTAATGCAAGCCAAAGTCAAAGTCAAAGTCAAAATCAAACAATCAATATTAACCACATCTTTAATGTGCCTCACAACTTTTCAACCATACATTTCAAAAATTTCTATCAAAATTTACTAAAAATCTAATTTTAATCTCCACCAAACGCCCATATTAGTGGACTATATATGTTCGAACAATAATTCTTTCATTTTAATTTTTAATTATGTATTTATTATTGTGAGTTTATTTTGAATCGAAGAAGAGGTAAAATCATTTACAATTACACCCAATTCATCCTTTCATTTTAGAAACTTTGTTTTTCTCGAACTCATTTTCATTCATTATATTATATTCACAATTTTTATCAAGTTTTCAATTATATATATCATTAGTTTTTATTAAAATCTAGTTAAAGTTTGATTTTTACCTTAATCAAATATGGACTTAATATCCCCAGAAAATAAATGAAAAGTAGACTTTGCACACCAATTATTTGGATTAATTTTGAAAGAGAAAGTGCTTTCATTAATGTGTGATTAGGACACATCCTTAACATGGGCAAGCACAAAACACTAGTGACTACATGAACGATTGGACACGTGAACTACTCTTTCCAACAGCATTGGCCATTGCTGTGGTTGCAAATTTAATCACCTGTTTGATAAGGAATAAAATAAGTTCTATAATTTGTAACTACACAATTTATTAACTCTTAGGGTCCGTTTGATTGTAAGAGTGAAAAATAGGTGAAAAGAAAATGAATTACAGATAAAATAATTGCTTAGAACTTGTTAATAATTGCCTAGAACTCTTAGGGTCCGTTTTTCAATGAATTGTTAATTAAGTGTGTTTGATTGGTATATTTTTCCACCCAAAAATTTTAAAATTTTGGATTTTTTTGTGTTCGTTGTACTTTATTTTACATGAAAATTGTCCATTAAAGTGATAATTTTTTTTCACAATTGGTTATAAAATTTGTTTCCATTACAAAAAAAAAAAAAAATCCAAGAAAATCATTTTTTTATCAAAGTTTAGTATTTGTTTGGCTTTGTTTTACATGAAAATTGTCCATTAAAATGAATTTTTTTTTACAATTGATTATAAAATTTGTTCCAATTGCCCAAAAAAAAAAGGTGGAATTCCATTTTCCCACCAAGAAGATGGAAAACCAATTCAATCGAAAATAGGAAAATGTGCACGCGTGTTTGTGGAAAATCATTTCCATGGAAATTTTGTGCCATCAAACAACACAAAAGATGGAAAATGGAATTTGAATTCCATTTTCCATGGAAAATCTACGGCATCAAACACTTCTTTATTAAAATTTTTTTAAAAATTGATTTAATTTCTCACAATCAAGACCTAAGATTAATGTTATTTAATCCTATTGATATCTCTAATATTAGTGTAGGTGTATAGGCCATGTTTTCAAAAAAAGAAAAATTTCTCAAATTTAATTTCAATTACACATTCTCATAATGAAATATTTTCCATGTAAACTCAATTTTTTAACATTTTAACTACACACTCTTCAAAAAAATTCATTTTGATGAAATAATGGGCATCAAACAAGGGCATGGTACGAAATGATAAATTCATTTAAATGAAAAAAGATCAGTTCTATTTAATTATATCTATCATATATTACTATCTAAATTTGAGCTCTAGTATCACCGAGATTATATAGTATCAAAGTTAATCACGACTTCTATAGAAATCGATGACAATTAAAAAAAGCAAGATTTGAAGTTAAGATAATCTCCCGTTAAAATTAATATTCGATGTTACTTTCTAGCAAACTCTTTTTACTCATACGTCCATGAAGTTCAAATTAGGGATGGACCCATTCTAGCTGGTTAAACTCACTTTTAGAGTATTTCATTCCAATTTTAATTCACCTAGAGAGACAAATCTAAAACCATCGTATTTACTCTTACAAATTTTAATTCACTGTTTGATTTAATTAAAAATTAAAATTTTAATAGATTTTGATAAAAAATGATAAATATAAAGTTAAAAGTTAGTAAAATTTGTGGATCACGGGAAATATACGATTGAAAATAAATTTTATAAAATGAAATCAAACAGGAATTAAATATAATGCGCGTAGCAAAGCACCCACGTTAACAATGGAATTGCTTTTGAGAATCTCATATTCTAAAGGCCAAATAAATGCGTGTTTAAAAGTGAAAAAATCTATTTCGATGCCATAAAGAGTTATATTGCCAAAATTAGACACGCGGAACATGCAAGCTTTTATTCGACAAACATATTCTTCCCTAAAGAGATACCTAAATAAAAAGAAAGGAATCCAAAACCAGAAATATTCTAAACATTTGATCTTCAATGTCAGTGAATTTGGGTCCAATTGCAATGGTCCCGAATTAGGCGTCACTGTCGGAAACGGGCAGATAGAGATAGTGAAGGATGCTAATTAACGGACTGAATCTGTACACACCTCAAAACTGACTATCTATTAAGGGTTGCTAAATCAAAGACCGTGCCCCTGCCTGGTTATTCCTAACTGGGATTTTAATTACTTGGGGAAAAAAATAAGAGATTGGGATGGATTGAACAACCAGTGCCCTTCAAACACCTGTTGGGCTGTTTTTTCTATCACCCTTAAAAGTCATGGGCAAATTTTTCCGCTTGATTTTGTGAATTATGAGTGTACGTGCGTACTAAGTTTTTGAAATTCCGCCTTGAACTGATAGATATGTTGTCCCTCTACTAAATTCTTGAAACCATCATATTAGCTTCCATTAATGAATTGAAAGACGTCAATTGTTAAGACGTATTCAACCTGTCATGATCGCCGTGGCTTAATTTGCCTCAAACTTTTGTTCTCAGGTGTGGAGGTTTGCAATGTACACGAGCTCACCTAGACATTTTTTATCTCCATATATATAAAAATATAGTAGCTAAGACTAGCTCGTCTTTTTTGAAACATCTACTTGGGCTTCTTGGCCACACAGAGTTGTGGTATAGAATTTCAAATTTTTTTTTTTTTTTTGTTACTGCTCATTTAATATTCATATATTTCAAATGACATACAATATTAAAAGTAATTTCAAACATGCGCTAAATCTCTTCACATTACTTTAGTAAGGAAATTCTGATTGTTAACATTCTAGAGAGAAACCAAGACACAATATGAGAACTCGGGCATGGTGGCTAAGGAACATTGACAACAGTGGGTGTAGATTCATTCAATGGGAAGACTGATGTAATGCTGATGATTTATTACATTCAAAAAGTAACGTGGTCTGTCTTATAACGTGTACATATTTACAAGGCCAGCTATGAAATTTCGAATGTCATGTGCGGCATTTTAAGATGATTCTCATTTCATGAAATTAAAAAATATAGTTCAATAATATTATATCATAGCAAAATTAAGATATTGAAATGATGTTTATTTTTTTAAATTTCATGAATAAGAGAAATACAAATAAAGTTCAAAATCACCTTTCAAATTTCATCAAAATTCATATGTCATCAACAAAAAATCATTCAAGCCGCTAAACTCTTTATATAATTCCATATGAGCAAATCTTGAAATCAGAAATATCAAATACCACGTGTAAACTTTGAAGTACGACAAATTATGTAAAAATATTTACTCTCATTTATAGAAGCTATCTCACTAATTAAACTGTTGTAATTAATATGTTCTAGCAAATCTTGTTCAATGGATATCAAAGTTGGGTCATTCAATCGTTCTTGTAATATGGTTGATTGTAAATAAGATTTTAATAATTTCAATTCTGAAAAACTTATTTCGGCAAATGTAACAATAACATTAATTGTTAGTAATACTCTGTAAGCAATAAATGTATTCGAAAAACTATCCAATCTTTTCAAATAAGTTAATATTAAAAGCAGTCTTTGTTTTTCTGGTAAAAGTTTTAGCAAAATTTTTAACTCTTGAAACAAATATTTGTAATCAAGATCGCAAAAAATTACATATTTTAGAATAATATCAAGATAATTACAACATACTTTCAAATTAGTATCATCTATTGCGTTTAACTTTTCAGAAGAAAATAGAAATCCAATTTGTTTTTTTATATGAATTGAATTGATTGAACTTTCATTCAAGTGATCAAATTGTTTGATCTACCGCATAAATGAAATAATTTGTTATGAAAGAATTTTCAAGTAATTGTGCGTCATCTACCGTGACATTTTCATCAAAATATTTCTTCCTATGAAATATACTTTTTCATCATTTCTTTTTTCCCTCACATTATTTAAAGCATGATACTATTTAACAAAATTATATTCAAGAAAATTATAAATATTCAATTACATTATTCTTAACTTCAGTATCTTATGCAATTGCATATCATACCAAATCAAATGCCTACAATTAATAAATTAATAATTCATAAATGAAAATAGTGAGGCACAACATACTGAAATTAGTTATGAAGGAGCCTAAAACATTTGAATCTTTTCACTTGCTTTAATAAAAATGTCTTGATATGATATGTAATTATGAATAAGAAATACAACACTATTAAATAAAAACTACCATTTGTGTATCTTTTAACTCATTTTTTATAACCACGGTGTCATTTAACTTAATATAATAATTAAAATTTTATATTTGAGATTAATAAATAATTTAAAATTATATATATATATGAAGATGCCATACGCGGTCTTCAACTTACGCACTCTCAGGGCCACCTCTGTATATTTACACATTAAGGGTATGTTTGATAGGAAGAATTTAATTGCATATCATATCAAGTCAAATGCCTACAATTAATAAATCAATAGTTCATAAATGAAAATAGTGAGGCACAACATACTGAAATTAATTATGAAGGAGCCTAAAACATCTGAATCTTTTCACTTGCTTTAATAAAAATGTCTTGATATGATATGTAATTATGAATAAGAAATACAACACTATTAAATAAAAACCACCATTTGTGCATCTTTTAACTCATTTTTTATAACCACGGTGTCATTTAATTTAATATAATAATTAAAATTTTATATTTAAATTAATAAATAATTTAAAATTTTATATATATATTATATATATATATGAAGATGCCATATGCGGTCCTCAACTTGCGCACTCTCAGGGCTACCTCCATATATTTACACATTAAAGGTATGTTTGATAGGAGAGATTTTCCATGGAATTGGAAATGAAATTTCATCTTTGTCCAAAAATGAGTGTTTGATTGGATAAATTTTCTAGGCAATATGTTTTCTTACTTTTGTCCACATGCTCACCAATTCAAGGATTTTGAGGAAAATTGGGAATTCATTTTCCAGCTTCTTACCATTTTTTTTTGGGCA
>CAIGRP010000721.1:0-10042 GCA_903798385.1 Fraxinus cuspidata
AGCTTTGAGTTTCGGCTCGGCTCGGTTCGTTGACATGGCTACTGACCAGTATCTAGAAATGCTTGTTCCAAGATAATAGGAATATCATGGTCTTCCTCCATATCAAGAATAATAAAGTCGGCCAAGAAGATAAATTTGACCACTTTGACAAAAATGCCCTCAATAATACCTCTTGGATATTTGATATATCGATCAGCCAATCGCAAGGATACTGTGGTTGCTTTGGCCCCTCCTAATCCAAATTTCCTGAAAATTGACAAAGGCATTAAATTAATGCTAGCACCAAGATCACATAAAGCTCTACTAAAATTTAAATCAACAATAGTGCATGAACTAATAAAACTCCCTGAATCTTTGATTTTTGGAGGTAGCTTGTTTTGGAGTATGGCACTACAATCCTTCGTTAGTATCACTGGCTCATGCTCTTCAAGTTTCTTTTTGTTGAAAAGAATGTCCTCCATAACCTTGGCATTTGAGCCAAAGCATCGACGAATGGGACATTGCTGTGCAATAATATAAGGATCGATAATTCTTATTGTAAATCACTGTGTTGATCACGTCGAGATCCTATTAAATCTCAATAGTATAAGAATCAATACTTCTTGTTGTAAGTCACCATATGAATCATATTAAGGTCCCGTCAAAGCTCAATATTGTATAAGGATAGATACTCCTTAATTGAAAGTCACCGAAAGTGTTGTAAAAGTTTGGATTGCACCATTAGTCATCAACACAATGAAAATGCATTGCTCATGATGGAGAACTTGGTAACGGAAGATGCAGATCATTGCTTTGGATGGAATATTCATAATTATATTGTTTGTATCCTATGTTCCCTTTTACATATCAATATTTCATTTACATTTACTATTTGATTGGTCTACTTATTTTTTTTTATTTTCTTACGATTATTACTTTAATTGAACATGTTCTTAACTTGCTTAATTTAAGATTAGTTCTTCAAAAAAATTAAAAATCAATTCACCCCCTCTTTGTTAGTCATTCTTGGGGCCATGACATTTAATATATTTAAAGAAATAACCTTTCTAATTTTCTTATAAAGGAATTAAATGGATCCAAAATTTAACTAAAAGATGAAGAAAAGAAAAAAACATAATAAGTAATAACATTAATTTTTTACTCATCATCATCATCATCATTATTGTTATTATTATTATTATTATTATTATTATTACAATTTGTTATATATGAATGCCAACTCTAATGTTTACCTATAAATATAAAATCTTGATTTTCAATAAATATACACACAAATCTATTAACTCTCGTAATCTCTTCAATTTTCTCTTTATTTTATAACACGTTATTAACCTGAAATTTTAGACAACTGAGCTAGAAAAACTAATTTTTCTTTTTGTTCAAAGAAATACAAAAAAATTCTAACTAACTGAAATAGTTCTTTTCTATATAAAAAAAGGGTTAGTATTCTTTTGATTTTAATTACCAAACGACAAATTATTAAATATTATTTTATGTGATTATGTCCTTATCACTGTATCCATATGGTCAACATATATTGTTTTGAAATTGCTTATTATCATATATCGATATTTAAGAAGAATATTATATTTTTGCTTTTAAACAAGCATAAATTTTGGTATACCAATAACCTTGAAGAATATTGCCTTGTTATTCTTAAATAATTGTAATTTTATTTAAACTTAAGGTGTGTTTGAGCCACATTATTTTGAAAGAATGTATTTTCGAATAATAGATTGATGGAGAATGTGTTGTTGAAAAAAAACGAAAAGTTATGGATGTAATGGAAAATATTATTTTATTGAAGAATGTGTGGTTGAAAATGAGTAGAAGAATGAGAATGAAAAAATTAATGTGTATCAAATATGGGCTTATATTTTGTATGAATACTTTGTTATTTTTCTTAAAGAAACATAATGTAGCAATATCTTAGATGAATATTTTGTCGTTCCTCTCGAATAAACACAACTTTGTTTATAAGGATAACAAGTAATTACTCTTGAAGCTACTATATTACAAAAGTATTACAATAATACTATCGAAGAAGCATATCTTATTTATTTTGAAAATTATTCCAGAAAAATATTGTATTTATCCGAAGAATCGTCGTTTCTCTCCTAAAGAAGTAGAAATTTAGCCTATCAATATATACGAATAATATTGATGTTCCTGAAGAAGCACAATTACAGCATCTCAATTTTCAGTTACAACTAGTCTTGAAAATATCATATGAAGATTTGATTTGATAGTCTACGTAAATTTTATGAAGTTTGTGAAACTAAGCACATGTTTGACCTCAATTTTTAAAATGTAAATTTTATGAAGTTTGTGAAACTAAGCACATGTTTAACCCCAATTTTTAAAATTTATTTTTTTCTCAAATTCATTTTTGACCACATATTTAATATTTTATGGGACTCACTTAACACCCCAAGAATAAACACACGCGCTCTCATAAATAGGAGACGATAGTTGCATATAAAATTAAACATGATTTGGATGCATATAATGCTTAGAACAATATACTCTTTAATTCATTCTTTTCCATATAAATCGTACCACACACGTCTAAATACGATTTAAGTTGCCTAAAATGAGAGAACAAGTTCAAATATTCCAATATCAAGAATTCGTTAGTAAATGCATTATGTTTATGTACTTGTGGAATGTCACAAGTTTCGTATGTAAAGATATTTATACTTCTACTCAAATTCCTGACCTACCAAGCAAAATCATGATTACTTTAATCAAACAAAATATTTTTGTTTAAAGGTTCGATTACATATTGTTCAAGAAGCAATATGACAAACATCATTAAATCGAGATTCAATATTCCTTTTCACATTTAAATTTACAAAATCGGAGTCCTCCAAACTTGTAAATAGCATATTCATTCTATTATACATTTGTCTTCTGTCAGTATTTCTACTCTAGCTTCCTTAATTTTTCAAAACTTAAAAACTTAAAACCATAATAATAATAATAATAATACCAATACCAATAATAATGCTACTAAAGAACCTATATAGTATATATATACCCCTCTATGATGTGATGTATATTTCAATCTATTCCTATGTGTATTTTATGCCATCCTCCTCAAATTCCACATGTTTAGTACACACGACTAGACATGATAGTAAAAAAAAATTCTAGATATATGTCTTCCTTGATCTTGTCCAATCGCATTCAATCGAGCGCACCTTATCTAATTTGTCCTGGCAGTTATCCAACTATCCGAGAATTCCTCGTAAATATTTGTTCCATCTCTATGAGACATTTTATTGTCCAAGTGACAGAATCTCATTGAGAAGGGAGTTCTACGGTTGCAATCAACTGAAAAAATAGAAACTCCAGGTGAATTATCCCAATCATTCTCATGCATTCCCAAGTCTAAAACACCCGCAGGAGAACAAGCACGTACCTCTCTAGAATCCCGAGTTTTGAGCTTCTTCCCTGATACAAATGGATCATCAAGCAATTTTTCAACCGTCCACCTCTTTCCCAGGATTCCTCTCCAAGCATTTCTGCAAAAAATCCAAGTCCCCTTGAGAAAAATGTCCAAGAAACTCTGGTATCTCATTACTGCAAGCAATCTTATAAACTGCAACCAATGTCCAGGAAACTCCGGTATCTCATTACTGCAAGCAATCTTGAAAGCCCAATTTGCAACCTGTAATTCACAATCTTTTAAACGCGAATAGAAATGAAGAATTCTCAATTTAGTTTGTTAAATTTGAAAATTCTTCGGTCGGTTTTCCATGATTTTAGTTCTGCTTTTTTTAAAAAAAAATTCTTCGATAGACAGTTGTACAGAAGCAATGCCGTCGTCGACATGCGACAGCGCTTGCGCGCTGCTGCTAGAGCTACCCATATGCGCGCGCGGCAATGACTCCGTTGTGTTGCAACGGAGCCTGTCGGCGAGCGGTGATTCCGTCTTTGGGGCGGGTGTCGCCCCCGGGATCCTCCATCCCCCTCATTTTTTTAAGGTTTTTAGTTTAGGTGAATTTTTGGATGTGGGGGCCTATGATGGAAATTAGATAATTTAAGGTCCTTTCTTGCAATTTCATATTAGGGTTATGGTTGCAATTTTTAAAATGTAATTTTAATAATTTTGCCCCTTAAGGTTAAAATTCATCCAAATTGGTCCTTTAAAGTTTTAAGTTTAATAATTAAGTCCCTGCAATTTGAAAATTAATTAATTTTGGTCATTAGAATTCCGAGTTTTGCAATTAAAACCCTCAAATTTCATAATTTGTTCTAATTGGCCCCTAAAGTTTTGGATAATTATTTTTTGGACCTCTAGTTTTGAATAATTATTTTTTGATTCCTAAAGTTCTGGATTATTAACTTTTAGGCACCTAAAGTTTCAAAATAAATTAAATATGCAAATTCGGTGATTTTCTTTTTCAAATTTTGGTATAAAGGATTCTTTTGAGATGTATAAGGGAATTAATTGAAGCAACATATCGCCAAAGCTACCTCTCTTATGAAAATTAATTAACTAAGAAGATTAAAAGGTGTTTATGTGTGTGTTATAATTGAAGCAACATGTTGCCAAAGCAACCTCTCTTATGAAAATTAATTAACTAAGAATATTAAAAGGTGTTTATGTGTGTGTTAGTCATACGAATATTTGATCGACTCAAAGGAAGGTCAATATTTGGTCGAATTGCACATGCACATGTGGTGATAAACATGTGGCTATTATTTAGTTTAATGTATGATCAATAAATCGGTGTAAAAAAAGGTTTATTGATTAACATGTTTCTTTATTGTTAGTGTTCGATCACTACACCAAAAGTACTACTTACAAGTCAATATTTCTGTCTAAAAACTAAATATTGATGTTGTACTAGGTATCTTATGGGCCCTACCATTATTTGAAATTATTATTTGCGTATTAAGGATATTTATGTGAGCTATACCAAATTAATTGTTCTTTAATTTAGTTTCAGGTTCTACTACTAATATCTCTGCTAGCATCAATTCAGTTACAATGCTTAATGCCACCAATTTCAAGGCATGATAGGGGAACATGATGGTTGTTATCGGAGTCATGGATTTGGACATTGCTTTATGGGTCGATCAACTTGCTGCACTTACTGATAAGAGTACCTCTGATGACAAGAGTGAGATAGAAAAGTGGGGACGATCTAACCGCATAAGTTTGATGGTCATAAAGTGTGCTATTCCAGAAGCGTTTCGAGGCACTATATTCGATAAGGTGACTACGGCTAAGAGTTTCCTTGAGGACCTTGAAAAGAGGTTGCCAAGAATGAAAAGCCTGAAACTGGTACACATTTGGCAAACCTTATCTCAATGAGATACAAATGGAAAGGAAACATACGGGAGTACATTATAGAAATGTCTCACGTTACTTCAAACTAAAGGCACTCAAGTTGGATTTATGTGAAGACTTATTAGTGCACTTGGTTCTAATATCCCTTTCGGTACACTTTAGTCTATTCAAGGTGAGTTACAATTATTAAAAGGACTCATAATCCCTTAATGAGCTCATCTCATATTGTGTCCAAGAAGAGGAAAGATTGAAGTGTGACAGACAGAAAGTGCTCATTTAACCACCACCTTTAAGGACAAAAGGAATAAGAAAAGAAAAACTGATAAGGAAGCTGCGGGTATAGCATCACAAAAGAAACAACATAAGGAACAAACTAAGAGTAGATGTTTCTTCTGTGGAGCTGTAGGTCATAAGAAGAAAAATTGTACCAACTAAGAGTAGAAATGTATTCTTCTTCATTTAGTTTATCCTGAGGTTAATTTAACTTCAGTACCGAGACACACATGGTAGATAGATTCTAGTGCAACAACTCACATCAGTGTGTCTATACATGGTTGCATGAGTTGCCGAAAACCATGTGATGGTGAAAGATACATCTATGTTGGCGACGGCAAGACGGTGGAGGTAGATGCAATAGAAAATTTAGATTATTGTTAAAGACTGGATTTTATGTGGATCTTAATAAAACATTTATTGTACCGTCTTTTAGATGAATTTGATTTTCATTTCTGCTTTGGATAAATCTGGTTATTCTTGTTCATTTGGGAATGAAAAATTTAGTTTGTTTCATGATTCAAAATTGGTTGGTTCGGTTCTTTATCAGGTTACGACAATCTTTATTTAATTGATACGATCGCTTCTTTTAATGAATTCTTGCACGTAAGTACTCGATGAGTAAAACAAAAATTAACCGGTGAGAATTCTACCTCGATGCGGCACGAGAGATTAGATCACATCTCCAAGAGAATATATGAGAGACTTGTGTCCAACGAAATTTTCGATCCTCTTAACTTTACAGATTATGACATGTGTGTTAATTGTATAAAGGGAGACAAACTAATAAAAAGAGATTTCAAGCCACAGGACTTTGGACGTCTTAGAACTTATACATACGGACATTTGTGGACTATTTCCTATGGCTTCTTGAATTGGTCAATATTATTTTATAACTTTCATAGAAGACTTTTCAAGATATGGCTATATATATCTCATTCATGAAAAATCACAGTCGCGGATGTGTTCAAAAACTATAAAACTGAAGTTGAATACCAACTTGTCAAAAGGATTAAAAGCGTTAAATCTGATCATGGTGGTAAATATTATGGCAGATATTACAGTTCATATGAACAACGTCTAAGATCATTTGCTAAATTCCTCGAGGAATGCAGTATCGTCTCATAGAACACTATAAGAATATGGTGAGGAGTCTAATTACTTATTCTACCTTGCCAGAATCACTCTAAGGTAAAACATTAAAGATCACAACATATATACTTAAAAAAGTTCCAACAAAGGCCACTAATAAAACCCTTATGAGCTTTGGAAGGGTAAGATGCCTAGTTTGAGCCAAATGAAAAGAAACTGGACGCAAGGACTATCAATTGCTACTTTATTGGATATTCTAAAAAGTTCAGGGGTTAAGTTTTATGATCCCACAAGTAAGGCAATTTTTTAGATAAGAAATGCTCGGTTCTTTGAGGATGTTAAGTTTGCGGGGGAAGAAAGGGTTACAGACTTTGTCTTTGAGGAAGAATATGTTAAAATTCCTCCAATTGTCATTGACAATGATCATGATCAAGTTTCTATCCCTAACATTGTTCAAGAAGCAACTCCGGATCAAGACAATGTCTTTGTATCTCACTCTGAAGGTCAACAACTTGTTTCAAAAGAACAAACTCTACAGCTTCAAGAACCAATGTCATTAAGAAGATCCACTAGAGAGAGGAGAAGTGCGATTTTGGATTATTACATCATATTTCTCCATGAACATCAAGTTGATATTATAGTGGTGGAAGATAATCTGATCAACTTTCGTCAAAACATGGAATGTTATAACTCTCAAAAGAGCCATGAATGAAGAGATAATGTCCATGAAGGACAACGACATATGGGACATCGTTCTATTGCCTAAAGTTGCGAAACCCATTGTTTACAAATGAATATTTAAGACCAAAAGGGATTCAAATGGTGATGCAGAGAGGTATAAGGCTCGTCTTGTCACAAAGAGCTTTATGCAGGAAGAAGGCATCGATTATAAAGATACATTCTCTCTGATTTCTTCGAATGACTCTTTCAGGATTATAATAGCATTGGTAGCGCATTTCGATCTTGATTTACATCAGATGGATGTCGAGACAATGTTTCTCAATGGCAAAAATAATTAAACAATTTATATGATGCACCAGAAAACTTTTTGTTGATGATGCAAAGTAAATAGTTTGTAAACTAAAGAAATCCATCTATTGATTAAACCAAGCCTTTCGTCAATGGTATTAAAAGTTTCATCAAGTGATCTTCTCATATAGTTTTGAGATGAATTCGGTCGATGATTGTATATACCACAAGTTCAGTGGGAGTAAGTATATTTTTCTGGTTTTATATGTTGATGATATATTGCTTACCAGCAACAATATAGACTTATTACACAAAACCAAGAGATTTATACCAAGAAATTTTGAGATGAAAGATCTTGGTAACGCCTCTTTTGTATTAGAAATTCAGATACACCAGGATCGTTCTCATGATATTCTTGGATTATCACAAAGAGCTATATCGAAAAGGTAATTAAAAGATTTGGCATGCAAGATTGTAAACCAAGTGACACCCCTGTGGTTAAAGGAAACAAGTTCAGTTCAAGTCAATGCCCAAAAAATGACTTAGAGTTAAAGAAATACAGAAGATTCCTTATTCTTCAACTATATGGAGTCTGATGTATGATCCGATTTGTACGTGTCCGGATATAGCGTACATTGTTGGGATGCTAAGGAGATATTAAAGTAACCCGAAAATGAATAATTGAAAAGCATCCAAACGGTTTATGCGATATTTACAAATAACAAAAGACTACATGCTCACATACAGAAGATCAGATCAGTTGGAGATCATCGGTTATTCTGATTCCGATTTCCCAGGATGCCAATATAGTAGGAGATCCACTTCAGGCTATATCTACATACTTGCAGGATGTATTATTTCCTGGAAGAGTGCTAAGCAAACACTCATAGCTACTTCCACCATGACAGCGAAGTTTATAGCATATTATGAGGAATCAAACCATGGAATATGGCTGCAAAATTTTGTTACTGGGTTGTGCATTATAGATAGTATAGAAAGACCACTTAAGTTATTTTGTGATAATAAATCAGCAATGTTGTATTCCAATAACAACAGAAGCTCGACGAAATTAAAACATATAGAGATCAAGTTCCTAGCTGTATAAAGAGTTCAGAGTGGACGTTGTGAATAGAGCATATCGGAACAAACTCCATGGTTGCGGATCCGCTTACTAAGGGATTGATACCCAAGGTCTTTCATGAGCACACTTCTTATATGAGTGTAATATCTCTTGAGAATATCTAAGTTCAATGGAAGTTTGTACTTCTGTATTTTTCATTTTAGATAAATGTATTGTCATTTTGGATATGATTTATGGCTAAAGTTTTTTTCGGTTATAAAGTTATTTTTGTTTATTATCTCTGAACTTGTTTAAAAATGATCTCGCTAAGGTATTAAGGTAAACCAGTTGGAAATAGGAATGTTAAGATCACATTACATGTAATTTTCAAACTACACATCCATACTTGATCCATGTCATTCAATTATGTCGATATACGTGACAATTGATAGGTTTTTGTATAAAAGTAGTGAAAGTCGCTTTGATCCTATGTTGATATGATTGATGGACCGGATTGTTTAGAGATGCATTCGATAATGATAGCAAAATTCTGAGTACTCATAAGGTTATGTTTAATGCACAATTATAAGGTAACCCATATAGCCCAAGTGGGAGATTGTAAGGATTTTAGTCGAACATGTAGGCTTATATATGAAATATTGTGTATCAAATTAAAGGCTATCGATTTGTGTTAAGCCCATTTAAAGTGATCTAATAAGGTTTCAATATTTTGGACTATGAAATATCTAATTAAAGTGTGGGCCTTTATGACATCATATTATTTTCTAGGACACAATAATCATTATCACATGCATGTACTCGGATGGGTTTAACGCATCTTATGTCGATTCATGCATTATTCTTATTTATCCTANATAAAGGAACAATGTGTTGATCTGTAAGCTTAAAAATAGCAGGATTCATTCATTGTATTAACTATATCTGATTCAGGTACGCTTTCGCTTTGGTTCATGAATTATTGATGATCCAACATGAAAAATTATTGTGATGGTAATAGTTTTCCCAACATAATTCACATAATTATACAAGAAAAAGGAAAGGCTGAATTTTTAGTTATCAACAATTTAAACAAGGAGATTACAGAACATACAGCCTCGCCATCAAAAGACTCTATTTACAGGATTTTTCAAGAAAATTATGGAAATTGCAGTGTAAATGCCGTTCTCCAAGAAATGGAAAACCGCCCTCTTGAAAAAGCGCTTGTCCGTGCACTAGAAATTGATGAAAATGGGTATTAGCCTTTTCGGGTGAAAGAGAAAACAGAGAAGATTTCGAATAAGTTGTGTATAATAATGAGATCGCAGTAAGAGGGCGATTAATGATCC
>CAIGRP010000726.1:0-15220 GCA_903798385.1 Fraxinus cuspidata
TACTCTATAAGCAATAAATGTATTCAAAAAACAATCCAATATTTTCAAATAAGTTAATATATCAAAACTGTTTTTGTTTCTTTTGTTATTTCAAATAAGTTAATATATCAAAAATTGTCTTTGTTTCTTTTGGTAAAATATTTCACAAAATTTTGAACTCTTGAAAAAAAATTTTACCATCAAGATCACAAAAATTTACATGTTTTAGAACAATGTCATGATGCTCACAACATACTTTCAAATCAATATCATTCAATGTATTTTAACTTGTCAAATAAACAAAAATAGAAATCTAAATTTTTTTCCATATGAATTAAATTGATGGAACCTTCGTTCAATTAATCCAATTGCTTGATCTACTATATAAAGGAAATAACTGGTTATGAAAAATCTTCAAGTGATTGTGCGTCCTCTATAGTGACATTTTTATCAAAATGTTTCTTCCTACGAATTATACTTTCTCAAATTTTCTCTTTTTCTTGCATTATTTAAAGCAAGATACTATTTAAGAAAATCATAACTAGTCCATTACATTATTCTTAGCTTTAGTATCTCATGCAATTGCATATTATACAAAGTCAAATGCATACAATTGATAAATAAATAATCCATAAATGAAAATAATTAAGAACAACATATTGTTAGCTATGAAGGAGTCCAAACCATGTGAATCATTTCTCTTACTTCAATAAAAATATCTNATAATAATTAAAATTTTAAAATTTAAAATTAATAAATATTTTAAATATATAATTATACATATATATATATACACAAAAATAATAAAAAATTTTGGTTCCCCTATAATAATGAGGCTCCGTTTGATCGCTCAACTCGCGTATCCTCAGACCATCATTGGGAAGGACATCAATCCTCGACCTCCTATGTAAGAACTTATCACTGTTGCTCTAAATTCGAGTGAATTATATTTAAAATGAAAGTATTCAAAAGTCATACGAATTCTACAAAATTTTCAAAAAAATAAAATAAATTAAAATAAAATAAAAGCATATAGAAGTGCACAAAAGACTTCTATTAACTCCATACGAATTTATAAAAGTCTATGAATTTCACGAAAGTTAGTCACTTAAAAAAATCTATACATAAATAAAATAATACACTCAATGTAGATTCTTAAGATTTCATAAAATTTTAGAAAAGTTGAATATAGGTATTATAGACCAGTTAAAACTCCTTAAAAATCTCATTACTTCAAGACTTTAAAATATGTAAAAGTCGTGAGATATTCAGAATATCGCTATTTGTTTCTCATTTACCCACAAAATTCCAGGAACACACACACAAAAAATCTTTTAATATGCAACATTTTCTTTCAAAATTTATCTCTCCTCTTATTTTCAACAAACCTTTGAGCAATGATTATTTTCTATCTTCTCTAGGTTATTAGTATGGGTGAATGTGCATTGCACGTTAGTTGTTTAATGTTAAAATTTAGTGTATAAAATTTTTATAGAAATGAATTTGTATACGTGACAGTTATTCATGCGCATTTGGATGTTATAAGAAGGTAAATGCAAAAGTTTACAACGACAGGGTAGAAGCTGGACATTCCACAGTTTTCACATTCTACAGCATTCAGTATAACAAGCAACAATTAAGTAAAAATCAGAATAATGTCATATATAAAAGACAGATTAACAGGTTGTTTTTGAACTATATTATTTTGATATTCAGGAGGGTGTTGCACAACTCTGTAATACGCTTCCTCTATGTTTCATATGATCACACATTTGACAATTTGGAAAGCATTGGCCAGCATTAAAGAATACACATATACTTATTTCCCATTATTCTTCAACAATTTGATACATATGCAATTGTTCAAAAATTTGTAGGAGGAATATTTATGTCCAAAGTTTTTTGGAACAATATTTATGTCCAAAATTTCTTTATACAGATCAAACGTGAAAAAGACAATTCAACGACATTTGAAGTGATCAATTCATCAAAATTCTTTAGAAGTTCATCTAGAACTTGTATAGTCCAGCTAAGGATATTATTCTGCCATTTGCTAGTCATGTTCTTAGTCTGATTCAGAACAGAACAAGAAATATCACTAAAAGATATATGGTCTCACCAGTCTCACCATATGTAGAGTTTGAATTTGATAAAACTTTGTTCAGTCACCAAATTTTCATTTTTTTCCCATATATATCATTATATAATGATATGATTAATGTAGATGTGAAATTGTGAATTTTATTTTTATTTTTCCCTAATATGTTCAGGTAAGAATAAAGAATCACACATGACAACTCAAAAATGCTGGGATTTTTAGTTTTTACTTAAGTTTTGCTCATTTTCGTGAAGGAAAACATGCTAATCTGTTTGAGAATTAATGATTAGTCCTTCTCACTCTTAGGCTATCATACAATTTCTGTCTAACACTTTTTATTCTTCTAGCCATCATTTCCATCTCCTATTTCCATTGATTGAAAAGCTCTGAATTTCCAACAACATTGGTTACAATCCTAGCTCCATGTATAGGAGGATTTGAGTACATAGGCCGTGCAAGTCTTTTGAGTTGGCTCTTTATCCTGCAAAATGAATAATTTGATTTGCATGCATAAACTTAATAATATTACATAATCTCCCTTCACAGATTTTAGGGAACTGATAGTTATTGCATAGATATGGTGATTCATTAACTTTAGGACGAAGGAGGATGTAGGAAGTATTCATAATAGCAAATATCCACTGCAATCTTTCGTCTGTATATAGTCATCCTCTCTGAAGAAATCGTTTTTATTGGATGTCCAAGAATAAACCACTCTATGTATTTCAACAAAAAAATTGCACAGTCCGACCTGTCGATAAAGTTTCATGTCAGAAATTACTACCATAAATATAAAATTGGAGTAAAGAGAAAATAAAAAACTTAAGAGAAAAGTTTTTAGTATAAATACTCACCTATTATTTGCACAAGGAATATAAGGTATAATGTCTAATTCCATTCGTTTTTAGTATAAAGACTCACACGTTATTTTTTTCCTGATATTTCAGTTGATGGAAAACTCTGAGGTAGACATTAACAAAGATTAAACTACATTTACTACTGCATCTGTATGTTCCATGACTTGCTGTGGAGTATGAGTACTGTGGCTACAATAATATATTCCATTCGCGAAAATTCACAAGAAATAGGTAACAATCATTTTCTAGATATTAACATGGAATCAATAGATGATTACATGTTATCCATGGACGACCAGCTATTGGTAAATCACCATTTACGTATTTTTCTATAAGAATAACATCCATTGGTTGATTACGTGCACTTCCTTCTTTTATGCTTTTTTTTACATCATTATTTGTTGAGTACATTCAGTTTCAAATCCAAAATCTAAAATTGCGTAGTCCTTTGAAACAAAGTTGCAACCGTCGTTGATACGTCGCCTCAACAATTTTAACTCCCAGTCAAGACTCTAATAGAATAAATAAAATGTAAATTAAATATCAAGATTCTAATAGAATAAATAAAATATCTTAACTATGTAAATGAATTTATTATGATGAATGAAGTTTACTAACCGCAGTAGTTACATCTTGCGTTGTATCAATTATAACTTTCAATGTGTCTCTTTTGATTAGATTGCCACTTCCATCGTCTCAATATGCACTACATAACATAATTAAAATTAGTTTTAAATAAATCAAAGTAAACTAATATTTAAGTTAATTAAATTTGTTTACCTGGATGGATTTGTTAGTACCTAATCTCTAATTATTGTGTATCTCTCCATATGGTAGTCTTCTAGAGGATAACCTAAAGAATTTCTTCTTTCCTTTACCTTTTTTCTCTTGTCGACCTTTCAATGTTTTGAATTTGTTGAGATGTAGATGGATGCTTTGGAAATGGACTTGTGTCTACGAGATGAGCTGGACTCTTATTGATAGGAACATTTTGTTGTTGGATGGAAGCCATAATAGCTTCCATATTTGATTCACAGACTGACAATCTATCTAGTACACTGTAATTTTGTCCATCGATATAAGATTTCATTGAAGTCAAACTGGTATCCACGTAATTCTGCATGCTGGATTGCATGTCTTGATATTGTTGTTGTTGTTGTTGTTGAAAGCAGTCATGATGCCATTTATGTTGTTCTTCAAACAATTCCTTTTGATTTTGAACAATGTTTGATTTCATTTTGTTGCATGAATTTGTTACATATGATATTACATACTGCCTATGTATGTTGAACATCTCTTCCATTTCTTCTCTGGTGACATAATTTGTTAAGCCAATAGAAGTAGTAGAATTGGGGCCAGCTCCAGCTCCAACTGAAGTATATGTCATAGGAAGATCAGGCATGCTATTGGCATTTGTTGTAGTAGAATGTTCATCTCTCTATTTAATATGTCATCCAGTACATTATGTGAATTGTCATGCGGCAATGACAGAGTTGTATACCATAATGTTTGTAACTCTTCTTCAGTAGGCTGTAGGACTACAATAACTTGAATCTGTAATTGCAATATTTAAATGATTTCTTCTGATTATTTGGTCTTTAGAAGGAGAAAAAATTATAATTAATCATTTACCAAAATATAATCAAATAATAAAATTACATCTTCGTTATCCAAAAGTTCCCTAACCATTTTCTCCATCAAAAATTTAATCGGCTTCCATCTATGCATTCTTGGACATTGTAATGTTTTGTATCTACGACGTCCAAATTTCTGTCAAATCTATGGAAAAGCCCATATATTCAATACTGAAACATCATTAAATATACATATTAGATACTATATATATATAGAGAGAGAGATTAGTGCCAAAAAAAAAAAAAAGAATACCTGGAATGCAAGTGGATACCCATGCAATGCATATTTATATTCATTTTATTGATTTTGCTTAAGCCTCTGTGCTCTTAAAACATGGGATTCTCGCATTGAGTTTAACAAAACAAAATATGCACTACGACCTCGTGGATATTGAAGGAAGTCATTCAGCTGTTCAACCATGTCTAGAGTTTTGTAATCAATATATCTTTCCGTAGGTTTTAAAACACACTCTACTAACATGACTAACCCCAGCTTAAATTTATTTTTCTCATCTTCACAAAGATGAAATGCTTCAAAAAGCATATTCATGCTAATTTTCTTCGTACCATCAAAATATTGATTTCTAAGTCTATTATTGTTGAAGTCAAGATTAACGGATACCTCGTGGCAAGATAATCCAGTGAAAAGACAAAACTCCTGTAGACTAAAGCGAGCTAAATGGTTATTTAATTTTACCCAAATTTCATTGTTTTTGCCACAATCTATAAGTCTCATTACGAATTCATGAACTAATCTACTACTAAATTGTTGTTCATCATTTGTTCTATAAATCACCCCATATATAAATCCATGAAAATTACTACACAATAAAGATACTTGTTGATCTGCATTGATGAGCTCCACAAAATCTTTAAGATATCGATAATTTAGAAATTGAGTGATTGTAGCTGAAAACCATTGATTTGAAGATACTATATATCGCAAAGACGTCTGCAAAAATAATTCTAAAAGTATAATTTAATAATGAATATTTAAATTTTGATTGAAACCAGAAACAAATATCAAAATAAAACAACTATTAATAAGATTTGTAACATAAAATACCACAGTGAAGGTAATAAATCCAAACATATTTGATTTGATTTTTTTTAAACTTAGCAAAATATGCTTCTAATCTATTCTTACTTTTTTGATCACCAGCACTTTTTCAGCATTTTCATTATAAGCATAAATCCATCAAAATATAGTAAACATATGAAATCCAGTGAAACTATTGTGCACCACAAAAAACACAAACAACCAGAATTGAAAAATTACCATTTTAAATGATAACATCCAGCTTCAGTGACATATATATTAGTAGAGATCCAATAGCAAGAAAAACAAATATTTGAAATTCATCCAGATTATATTATGTACACTAAAGTTTACATAGAAACCATTTATTAGTTCAAAATCAAACAAACAAATCTGATTTCACATGTAATTATCTTAGTTTTCGAGAGATAAGTTAGTTTTAACTGAAAAATCATGGTTGAATAAATTGTCTGCAAATATAATGATATGATGAGAATGAACGGAAATATGATAAGAATGAATACGTAAGGAATTTTTAGTTTAAAACTTTGGTGGGTGGGTAGTTGCATGTGTTAATGTGTATGTTTATAATTTGGGTAGTTGTTGGATGTAGTAGTTGAAATTATTGGTAGGTGTAGTTGAAGGTGTAAATGGAAGTAATATTTAAGTTATATAATTAAACCAAAAATTGTAATAAGAAGAAAATATATCTCACTGTTTAATAATAATAAATAAATCAATAAAGAATGTTTCGTGTCCGTGCGCGCATGGATTCCTCTTATGGTTGGCTCCTCCGTGAGGCACGGAGGCATCACACATGGAGGACATTCGTGCGACACGGAGTTAATAAACTCCATGGCACGGATTCCTCCATGCCACACGGAGGAATCCTCTGTTCCCCACGGTCCGAGGCATGGAGGATTCATCCGCACGGCATCACGATGCCTCCGCCTCCTGGGAGGATTCTTTACAGTTGCATGGACAAATCTTTCGTTTGCAGGGTAAGTTTTTGTTGAAGTTTAGTAGTTGAAACTGAATGTTTTGGTATTGAAAGTATGAATGCAACTAACTAAGAAAATTTGTTAAACTTCAATATTCAAAATTGGTTTTAACTAAAAATTGTTTCAATAGGCAAACAGATGTATTAGTCATGCGATGAAAACTTAGATGAATAATAAGTTATATTCTAGTGTTCTTAAAATTGCACAATATATAAAATGGATAAAATGGAGATGAACTAAAGCATTTAATATATATATTGAATACACATAAGATGTTGAATAGTTACTGAGCCAAACTACAAACTATGTTTGTTTCAATAACTAATTCATTGGTGACACCAAAATCATTGCCCAAATTTTATACATCAATATCAACCATCAACATCAACCACAAAACCTAATCTAACTCCCAACCTAACTGGAATTAGACAAAAGGAACAAAAATTATATCCAGCTTTTACAAAAATCACCATGAAGTTACATCATTTATCCAATGCTTTAAGATGTTGCATCATTGAGTAACTTCATCAACACACTCATTTATTGCAACGACTTTGCTTTTGCCTTTGTCTTTGTCACCATCACCCCTTTCATCTCCATCTTCATTTTGAGGATTAGAATGAAAGTACAATTCTCTTTTAGTTGATAAATCATCACAATCACGTGCGAAATGTAGTTATTTAGCCACTGGAGTTAGGGATGTACTTTCATTAACGCTCTCATGTGGAGTTTTTGCTCTTGGTTCTACAATAAAGATAACATCATACTTGTAATTTTATCCACTTCTCTATTTCACAGCTTTCACATAGAAAAACAACTTTTCATCTACTAAAGTTAGAATTAATTCTGGAAGGGTTGTTGCATCATACTAAAAGAAAAACACAGTATTTATGAATGAGAATATATGTATAGCAATGCAAAAAAAAATTTAAATATGACTAAGGTAGATACTTGAGTTATCTCTTTCATCAACATGAGTGCTGAGCATTGCAAGAACTTTTCAGCAGGTTCTCTGTCATTGTAGCATGAATATACCCTGAAACATCTTTTAATTGGGTAGATGTTCTTTCTCTGTGTCAATATAACATACAATTTAATATGATTTAGGATTGATAGATGATGTAAGAGGTAGAAAAATATATAATGTATATGTATATAGAATTATAACCAATTATAACAACCTTGAAATAACACGGGCTTGAGAATATCTGCAGAATGAACAAGAATGGATCTCGTCCAAATCAGCATAAGTAGATTTATTGTAATTATTGCAGGACATGTACCTGAAAGATTGGTCATCTGTGATATGTGCATTTGCTTTCAACCAAAAGTAGTTTTGATACGGTAACAAAATAAGAATTATATATTAGAAAAGTAATAAGAAAAAAATATTATACAAAAATTAAACATAAGAAGTTACTTACTACAAGCAGAAGGCCCTTTATATTTCTGATTTGAGTGACCTTATCATCTCTTGAAATGGATACTCTTGAACAAGTCAATTCATAATAACAATTTTTAGTTACAATGTCATTCGCCTTCTGAAGATTTGTATTCACCCAGATTACACCATATTCAAAATTAAAATTTTTATAGGGAGAAGTCAACGGTTAAATAGAGTGAAATATTTTTTTAAGCAATTACTTAACTATAATATCCATGAACTACAACATCCATTGTAAAAAGGAATTTACATTGAAGGAAAGTTTTAAGAGCAACTACCAGGACTTTAATTGAGTAACATGTTCAAATGAAGCATTAATGATGAAAGAGCTGTTGGGCTTAGTCGATATTGAAAGACCTATTACAACACATTATTAACATGAATTGAAAATTTGTACTAACTAAATTATAAGTAAGAAAAGATTGAATGAATATACACTTATGTAAAGCTTACCCACCATTAAAAGATGATACTTTCAGTTGTTTTCTAACAACAATCGGTTTTTTAGTGAATTTTTCAGAAATGAGAGTACATTCTTTCTGCACAAAACCATTCTACATGGTTAACACCACTATTTGAAAGCTGTAAAACGTTGAAAAAGTCTGAACTTATAAGATTTATATACCTTTTTAAATACTAAATGAATAATAGATTTCAAAGGTAACTGTACAAATCGATCATCAACAAGAATGACATCTTGAACATAAGATTGTGATCCAAAGTGTGTTTGGATCAATCTTTTGGGTCGAATATCAATAGCTGCTCCAAGGATCGCTAAAAATATGTGAAAGAAATAATAAATAATTAGCATGTATTTAAAACAAAATAGGCATTAATGGGTAAATGAAGAGTAAAGAATTAGAAATTACAAATGTCTGTGTTTGTGTCCATATAATCCTGCAGCTGATGAAAAGGAGTAAACACATACGTAGAAGACATCAGTACACTATGGTCTTCTGGAATCTCTTGTATTCTAGTTGTTCCAGAAATAGTCCATTGGAACTTACCTGTGGATTCCTTAAATTGTGGTAGTGTATATTTGACAGTTGCATTGGATATTAAATATGTTTTTGATAATATGAATCAATCCTCAAGAGCTGTTATGTTGGTATCAAAAACTGTAGTATGTACCTTGTTTCCCTTTTAAGCACGAAAATAGAAATGTAATATTTTTCTTGTGCAAATCAAAGAAATATAATTCTTTAGTGAATCAAATATATAAGGAAATGAAGTCTTTACCTCTATGTCTATCGATGTCATCTTCAAGTATCTGGTGAACAATTCCTGGCTGATTTGGGTGAACTCTTTTCAGCCATGATAACTTGGCAGTCCAGTCATTTTGGCCAGGTAAATATTCGGGATGGTTTTGTAGTTTTTACTCATTTTTCTGTTAAATTCATAGATTATATATGGAAAATGAGCTAGAAGTAAAGAAGAGGAAAGCAAGTTGAGGAAGAGCGAGTGTTGAGTTTTGAACCGATGTGGAGAGGTAAATGTATACACATATAGTGATCACCATTATATTATTTCTAGTTAGAGAACTGTACAGTAAGTATTATACAAAAAATATGGATGGTTTGGCAGATAGTGTTGCAAGAAATTCAGAGTTGGTAGATTTTAGTATCATTTCAGTATGGATTTCAACAACAATGTGTAGTCAAATCACAGCAGAATCATGGTAAACTTCTATTTTATCATTAAACTCGTATAAAAAACACAAATTTCTAAAGATTGAAAAAAACCATGGGTTGAAAAAACGTAAAAAATATAAAAGATTCGTGGATGAATTTATAAATTCGCAAGAATCTCAAATGGCTAATATGAATTTAGTAAAAAAACTTAATCTGAGTATATAGGTAAATTTAGTAAAATAACTTAATTTCAGCATATAGTTTATATTTATAACTTGATGGATAATACTCGATTAAATTATTCTATAGTAATACTAACGGAAAAAATAAAAGTTTCTACCTCAAGCAAATTGCGAATAAAGCTATAGCATATAAAAACTAACCTTATACAACACATCTGATAATAGTAGTAACGCATAGATTAAAACAATTGGTATGGAAAATGAGACAAAAAAAGAATAAGTTTAAGTTTGTTGATAAGAATAGTCAATATTATATTGTTTGTTGTATAAAAGGGGTTATATAAGATTCTCAATACAACTGTAACATATTTATTGTATAATAAGAGTTACGGTAATATAAGGTAAGGTAAGGTATAGAGAAGCAAAAAAGTAAAAAATTACACCACGGATAAAACGTCATGGTAAATAACGTTTTTGGTGCACTGAACATGGATTTTCACTCGAAATTATTGGCTTGGCAAGAATTTTAATATATGCACTCGTTCTCACCCTTGACAATGCAACATAAAATTGTTCATGTGAACATACATGTTCTAAAAGATATATTTCAACATATTCTAAAGTCTGGCCCTGAGATTTGTTTATAGTCATCGCAAAACATAGACGTATTGGAAATTGTATTATTTTAAATGGAAATACTGTTTTGTCAGATTCAAGTGGTATAAAAGGGATACGGACAAAAAAAATTTCTTCCCACTATATTCTCCTGTAGCAATTTCTGCACAAATAACATTTCGTTCAAAGTTTTTGCATATCAATCTTGTTCCATTACATAATGCTTCAGTAGAATTAATATTTCGGAGTAATATAATACGACAGTCAATCTTCAGCACTAATTGATGAGGTGGTATACCATTTGGGGTTAATGAATTGAAGAAATCTTCTTGTATGGATTCATCAGTTGTATCTAATCTTTCATCGAAGCTATAATAAGTATAAGTATCTCCAGGAAAACGATCTATAAGAATACTGTTGATCTCATCAACATGTTCATTCTTTGGGGCTAAAATAACTCGATTAATCATATGATTGAAGTTTTTTTTGAATAATCATATATTTTAGGAAATATAACATCAATTAATTTATGTAATGAAATATTATTTTCCTCATAATCTAGATTCATAGTAGACCAAAGTTTAACCACACCACAAGAATGTTCATTTTCTGTTTCGTTTCCAATCCTAAGTAAATATTCACAGAAAGGAGGATATAAGAGAGCTTGCATATTCTGAACTAATTTTATTTTTGTAAAACGGGGCCACAAATAAGAATTAACTAAATTGGATGCAATTACTTCTTCTTTACTATCTCTTTGGACAATAGGTAATATTTGTCGGAAATCTCCACCCAAAACTATTACTTTACCACCATAGGTAAGTCAATGTCAGTTATGTATTTTAACATTTTATCTAAAACTTCAACAGCCTGACAATTTATCATTGGAGCTTCATCTCATATAATTAGTCGTGTTATTCTAAACAAATCAACTAAAGCAGATTCTTTACTTAATGCACAAACACTATCACTGCGAATATGAAGTGGAATCTTAAACCTTAAATATGTTGTTCGACCACCAGGCAATAAGCCAACAACCACTCATGAAGATGCAGTTGCTAAAGCAACTAAATTTCTTGATCTAATAGCTGCAAATAATGTACGATATAAAAATGTCTTCCATGTTCCACCTGAACCATCAATAAAATACATATCACCAAAAACTTTACTTAAAATGGCATCATAAGCACTCATTTGTTCCTGGTTGAGACTACCAACACATAAAAGGTCACCATCAGATATTAATATATCTAATTCTTCATAAACCAATCATTTTAATACTTCGTCATGCTGAATACTAATATCATAAATAGCTAATTCATAGTCATTTAAACATTTACCAAACGGTTCCAAAAGTAAATCTATAGCCTTTAATGTATTTATCTATGCATCGCTTACACAGATTTTTTTCGTAAATAATTCTCTCACATAAATTCTTTTAATTCATCCTACAATTTTTTTTGAATCATCAGGACCACAAAATGCTAAAATAGTTGCAAAATGAACTTGGCATTTGATAACTGCAAGCTTCTTCCCCCACCCCTCGAGTAAACCTCATAATAGTGCAGCCTCACAAAAAGTCTTAACAGAAAAATATCATTCACAAATTTAAGATTTTCAAAAGATAGTGATCCTCTAACATGATTTAACAATATTCGTAAGTAATATCTTTCTCATTCTCTAGGACTTGATGCCACAATTCTTCCAACCACATCACCATTTTTCTTTTTTCTACTGTTCCAATACTTATGCTGTGTATCCATACAAAATATTTAGGGAATTCTTTGTACAACAGTTTTCTTGCTTCAAGATTAGTAACATTTACTGTAAAAAATTCGGTAAGCATAGTTTTTTTGGAAGAAATTTCGTTGAATAACTTTTGTAAGATTATCATTATGTTTATATGTAACTATTTGTTTATTTTCTAGATGTAATTGCAATGAAATAACAGTTGGACTCATTTCATACATAGTAAATCCATAGATCCTTCATTTTGATTCAGGTGGAGAAATCCATCTACCGACTGAAATATTTATATTTCATCTATAGTGTCCTCATCACTCAAAGAGAAATTAACCTTATCACGTTCTTTGTAAACATATTTGTACAAGTATTTAACAACTTTTATTATCGAACATATTTCTACATTTATATAATAGTCATATTTAGCTAATAAATAAGGATTGTAAGGTACAACCCATCTATTATCAAGAAAATGTTTTCTAAACTTCACTTTCTTACAATCATTTCGTCTTCTATATTTTGGATAAGAAGCTTCATCAAAAGAAGTTTGTGTATTATATTTATGCGGATAACGACTTCTACACGTTTTACCACATACATACATTATTTGAGTTTAAAAAATCACACGGATCATGCATCATGTGTCTGACAACAACGGAGTGTAAATAAGGGTACTTTGCACTGTCAGGAATTTCAGCACTTACAATTTCATCCACTCTTTTAGGGGAAATAATTTTTGAGCTTGATTTCAAAATAATTAGGAAGTGAGCATGTGGTAAACCCCTCTTTTGGAATTCAATAACATATATATATGCAACTATTGGTCCAAATAGATTTTGTTTGAATACATTATTTTTCAACTATTCTAATTTCGCTCTAATGATGCGAGATACCAAATCAGGTCTATTTTGAACTTCATCACAAAATTTTAATTCTTGGTTAATTTCAAGCCAGTTGGAATTGCATGTAATTGTTAAAAAATGTTAGGTTTTCCAAATTTTTGAACTAATGTCATTGCATCCATGTATCTTTTATTCAAATCCCAATGAAGATGTCAAAATAATCCTTCGACCTACACTGGAACCTCTGGTTTCATCATTGTGTACACTGTCAACAATTTCTTGGTAAAGCTCACTACGTATTTCTGTCTGATTACTACGGAAGTAATTTAATCTAGAAGATTCAACTTTAACATACATATTAACTACATATTGTTGCAAAAGGCGACAAGCATGTAATAATATAGAAGTATCCGAAGATCTTACATGTAGTTTATAGCAATAGTATTCTCGACAAGACACTTCAACCATTTTCGCTTTTTGTTTAAAACTAAAAATGTAGAAAACAAAATAAGTCTTAATAATAAACAAACTAAATAAAAAAAATAAAATCAAGGAACAATTTACTCTTCAAACCTGTCGTTATTCTTTAATATTTCTTCAGGAGAATCAGCATAATTGGCATTAAGCATAACGTCAACAGAAGAAACATTATAATCTCTATCCCGCCTAGTAACCCTTTCAATACCTTGGTGCCAGCTTGTGTCTCCATTAGGAAGCAACAAAGGATAGTGGAGAGGATCATAACATCCAAAATAATAGTTTACTCTATGCTTACTACCAGAATGGGTATAAATAGATATAACACAAATCCCAAAATTTGATGTTTCCTCATTCACCTAAATTGCAGCAACTTATAATGCTGTTGGAGCATTATAAATCCTTTGATCCATACCCAAACTAAATACAATTAGCAACATTAGCTAAACCCCGAAAATTTTTTGCATATGGATTTATTTCTAAAATGTAAACTAATTTTTCAACAATTGATTGAGATAGCTTATATGATATTTTTTAGCGATTTTGTATCTCATTTTCAGTATCGCAAAAAAAAGATGTAAATATGAAGGTTTAGAATCCACTGGAAGGAGTTCATTTAGGTAATGATATATCTGTCCCTAAATTCTAAAAGTATATATTCATTTATTTCTTTGGCACAAGTTTTTATCATACTTTACACCAAATGAAGTAAAAGAAAAATTACAATTGTAACTTCGAATATAAGTCCTAAATTCAATTGATTCATCAGATTTGGATGTAAAGAAACGATGTAATTCTGGAGGTACACCATTGATTGTTAGTTTAATATTCCCATCACGACAACAAAAACCTTTACTTTCTTTATATAACTTTTGCTACACAGAAATCACAAATCGTTGGCATAAGCAAGCAGTAACATTTGGTCGGAATGCTTTGTAAATTATCAAAAGTATTTTCTAATATTTGGAATCCTGGTAAGGCAGCAAAACCTAGTGAAAGAAATAAATATATAAATTCCAGCTCACAGTAATAAACTAAACTGAACTGAAAATACAAGTCACGTGTTTGTTGAATATCATCAAGCCAAACAATTTAGACAAGAAAAATTCAAAATAGAAAAGTAAGCCGGAGTAATATATTTAATTAATCATCACGATGGGAAAAAAAACTCACATGTTGCATCTCTTGGTAACACTGGTTCTCTAGAATTACCCTCTTCCACTGAAGTTCTACGCATTCTTTTTTAGCATACAATTGCTGTCTACGTACATTACACAACTATCGTGCTTCAGCATACAATTCTCTACGCCGTGCATTGGAAGATTGATTTGATCGAGCATATATCTCTCGGCGACGACGACGCTTGTTTTCCACCTCACAAAATTCAACACCAACCTCAGCAACACCACGCTCAATAGTATCCATAACACCTAAGCACAATAGAAACAAAATAAAATGTAAGAGAAGAGAAAAAGATACAGCATAAGTAAAATTTCACCCTGCTAAATTCAAAGACACCTGCTGTCTAATGTCCAAGCGAATAAATCAAAATATTAGGAAATCAAGGGAAAAAAGTAGTGCAGAGTAATGCATACAAAGCTACCCTCGCACGCACGAAAGTGTGAAAGTGTATCGTACGAGCACGGTGCTCCATGGACAAATTATTTTGTTTTTATTT
>CAIGRP010000733.1:0-13031 GCA_903798385.1 Fraxinus cuspidata
AACATTCAGTTTTGAGCACCTAAACTTTTCTTATTCTCTCTCTGACTTAAGCATCGGAGGGGCGACGAGGACACACCTCGACGCCTTTGTTTCAGGTATCGGAAGATCTCGTTCGTGCTCATTCTCAGTCGTCGAGCTCGAAAATCATCAGGTACGATTTTTGGTAGCATCAGTAACAAAATTATTTAAGTTAATGTATATTCATAACTTGTGTTCGTGTGAAAAGGATTATCTGAAAAGTGATTGTTTTGGAGAATACGTGGTTAAAAAATATTAATAAGTAGTGGAGGAACGTGAAAATAATTTTCTTAAATTTGTAATTAAAAATGAGTGGAATTTTCAAATAAATCACTTTCAAATCCAAAATATGTAAGAAGGTTTATACTGCACCCACCACTTCCAACACCAATTCCCATATACATGTCCCAAAACATGACTCTCTTTTCTTTTACTTTTAATTTTTTTTAAAAAAAAATTAAAGTTAAGAATAAAATTGGGGTTTTAATAAAATGTTGACTTTTTGTTTAAATAGATGGTAATATTGTCCATAAGAACTTGAGCGCAACCAAAGTAAAAGATGGACGATGTAAATATTACTTTTTTTAATTGTTGAGGACCAAAGTGCGAAGTGTCGACTTTAAGTGAATATTTCTACCTTTATTACACTTATAGAAGTGCATAGTTTTCTTATATTTTTGTAAAGGCCGGGATAAAATTGATTTTTCAATGAAATGTTGACTTGATTAAAGCAATGGTAAAAATCGTCCATTAGGCTACCAAAATAAAAGATAGGATGTAAAGACAACCCAGTGATAAATGTTGACTTGATTAAAGCAATGGTAAAATCGTCCATTAGGGACCTAAGTGCTACCAAAATAAAAGATTGAGGATGTAAAGACAACCCAGTGATGATTCAAGAAAAAAGATTACGGAAAATTGAAGCTGACACGATTGGCCGTACACGAAAAAATATAATTTATTCATGTTGCTGAATTTCAATAGTAACAAGGCTGGCTAGAATAAAGAAAATGGAGCTGGAAGAGATTATGCCATGGCATTTCCCAACTAACTGGATATCGAAAATGTAATCCGAATTAAAACCTGCAGAATAGGATTGTGAAGGTTAATCGAGCGGCTTCATCCCCATCTAATGATTGCAGAACCCCACGTAAGCCCAGCTCCAAATCCCGCAGCTGCAATTGTATGGCCTGCCTGAACCTTCCCACTCCGTACAGCTTCGTCCAATGCCAATGGAATAGATGCTGCACTTGTGTTACCATAGTTCGCCAAATTTGACAAGACGCGTTCCAATGGGACCTCTAAGCGTGTCGCTACAGCATCAATAATCCTCTGGTTTGCCTACATGTAACCAATCCCAACTTTTTTTCTTAATCATGATTGATAAATGCACATAAATACTATATGTTGCCAGGAAGAGCTTTAGAGGAAACTGGCTCAAGATGGCTCCCTCCGTAAGCTCTTCTACAAAAAACATGAACAGAAGTAGAAGCTATCCAAAACAAGCTCTCAGAAATTATTTATTTTGCTTCCGAGTACATTTTAAAGCCAGACGTGCTCCTAGCCATAATCACTGTTGAAAAAAATCTCAAAAAGATTGCATTCCACCTCTACATACCATAATGGCTCGCGCACGAAATCTTATATGTTCTGTTTCATACCTGATGAAGAAGCAACCAATCTATGTTGGACCCAGTGAGACCTGCCTTCTCTAGAGCATATTCAATAGACTGTGGAACAACGCGAACAGCAAAGCGGAAGACCTCTTTACCATTCATCTGGATGCAGGAGTAGGAGGAAATTTTTGGGGGAAATCCTACAGCAGAACCATTTGTACCCAGCACATGATCCTCACTTTCCTTGATTGTGGCTTTTAAGTGCCTGCAAAAGGCAGATACTGCTTGTTGCTCAGTATAGACAACAATACATGACTGGTGAATGATAGCCGATACGTACCTCTGCCCTTCACCATCACTATGCAAGTCAAATGCAAATAAACCATCCTCCTCACAATCACAGACCTGCAGATCAATGGAAGAAATAAAATAACTTCATGGCAAACCGACATTATCTCTATAACATCACTTCTTAGAAACAGGGAAACCTTATGAAAATTAAGGTAGTATGTCCCTAACATGGATATTTTAGTTCTATTTTTTTCAGCTAATGGATGTTCAGTGTTATTCAAGTATATAAACTGGCATTCCACACTCGCAAAGCAAACAGATACATAGTTCAAGGTTATTTACACAGTCGCACTTTCGTTCACTCGTATGCTATGATGCTCGGACTCGGGTATAGGTACGTATCTAAGTGTCGGATCTTTTTTTTTTTCTAAAATGTGGGATAAGCGACGTGACCATAAAGAATCCAAATTTCGAACACGGGTACGTGGATACATCTTTCAAACTTCAATTTTATTTTATTTTTACTTTGATATTGCATTTTTTTTTTTAATTAAAAATGATGAATTGAAAAAAAAAAAATTAATTGTATTACTTGAATATTTTATTAAACTAAAATATGTGCTGTTAAAACAATTATATTATTAGCCCCACTCATATCCNACTTTGATATTGCATTTTTTTTTTTTTAATTAAAAATGATGAATTGAAAAAAATAAAAAATTAATTGTATTACTTGAATATTTTATTAAACTAAAATATGTGCTGTAAAAACAATTATATTATTAGCCCCACTCATATCCATGTTAAAAATGGCCAAAGCTCCAATTAAGCCCACCCATATTCATATTATTAGCCCAATAAAAATGGCCCACGCTCCAACTAAACCCTTCTTGTTCCTGCTATTTCTTTCTAGGCATCTTCCGCTCAAGCCACACTGCCTCTGAGGTAAATCTACAAATTTTCTAAAGATTTCTTGCCGTATCCAGTTAAAGCTTGAAGAATCTGACCCGTATTCCGTACCCGTACCCCTACCCCTACCAGTATTGTGTCGACACGGCTACTCCAGCTGGAATGGAGAGTCCGTGCATCACAGCTCATATGTAGAAAGACAGAAAATGAAAGCAATGAGTATAAAATAACATTCAAAGATGCAGATTTTCTGTGAGGTGTTGGTTGTCACAAGGGATGAAAGCATATGGTACATGATGGCATGTAAAACAGACAAAAACATTGCAAAAAGCTTCCAGAATCCACAAGCCAAATAACTTCTGCAGCATAGAAATGGAAGATGGGGACCGATTACAAATTCATTGTTTATGGGCGCTCCCTAGTGAATAGTGATAGTTCACAACATATACAGCGTGCAACACATGGCTTGCACTATATGTAATCATTTAGACCAAAGCTGTATGTAAAGAATACCAAGAACACCATGCCCAGGTCATGACATACCAGAGCTATGTTTACTATTTGCCAAATCCCACTCGACAACTTGACTGTAGATTACAAACTGTGGACATATCAAAGCAAAGAAAGCGGTTTATTTGCTAAAATTTGTTGAGCAGTGGGAACAGACAGCTTATTTAAGGTTCAGTTCATAGTCTATTTGAGATTTCTTGTATGAGTAAAAATCAGTGTTATTGCCTGCATATGCTATTGAAATATTTACCAGCATGACCTAGTTCCACAAGCACACAGGCACTGGCAACACCCTCAAATTTCGAGAAATTTCTTTTAAATATTCATACATTTCGTATTGTTCTGAAATTCACCCATTGATAATTCCAATATTCATAAATTTGGGCCCATCACAATCCACAGAGCAGTTGTGCATCACAGCTGAACACTAGGAAGGATGACTTGTGCATGTTTATGCAGGAACATATTCACAAGCGTGCTTGCAGAAAACACAAATGCAAAATGGATTTCAAACATGCTCATTATATATACAACTCGAAAAAAATATGGAAATAAGAACACATTGCAGAAATTGAGAGAGAATCAACTCCCAAAATGCATAAAAATGAAAAACTGACTTCAAATCAATGAGTGCGGTAGTATATCCCTTCGTTTTGTTTCCTTCGTAATATCCCTTCGTTACTGGGAAACCAAGCAGAACAAACGGAACTAAAAAGATAGCACCCAGTACCTGCACCAACACTGCGCCAGCAGCATCACCAAAGAGAATGCAGGATCCTCTATCTGTCCAATCAACATAACGAGAAAGAGCATCGGCCCCTATTACAAGAACATTTTTAAAGCCACCCCCTGCAATATACAGCAACAGGATTTAAGTTCTGATTACCTCTGGAATACAGGTGATAATGTAAATTATACAGCTATTAGAACCTCGTTACCATGTAGTACTGAAATTTTACCTCTAATGTGGCAAGCAGCTGAGACTAATCCCAACACAAACCCACTGCAAGCAGCTGTGATATCGTAAGCCAATGGATTATTTTTGCAGCCAAGTACCTTTTGAATCTGGCACATTAAGCAATTATCAGGAAGATCTTAAGACTCCTGGGAAAAATCCAGAAGCAAATAAGTAAAATATCATATACATTGTATGAACTCATTGCACAAAATGAGAAGCAACTTAAGCACTAAGAAGCATATAAATAGTTGACAACTTGACAGAAAATGCAGAATATCTGTAAAAACTCAGCTATGAGGGTCATAGTTCGAAGATGCAAGTCACTTGATATGATGAAAAATGTGTCACTAGATTTTTAACATGGAGAGAGAGCCACAATATAATTTTGACAAAAGCGTACATTAGATTTCAATGCTATGAACTCTCCATTCTATGCAGCCAACATTTCCCAGTATAATCCATGCTAATAGAGCTGAAATGATTCCTGTCTTTCAGTCTATAAGACCCTGAAACCGCCTTATCTATACATTTAAGCCATTAAGGGGCAAAGGAATTTATTTATTTATATTTTAACGTCAACACGCTTCCTTATGTGCATGTCGCTAGATTAATTTAACGAATGCCTTGAAATACAATTTTCATAAATGGGTGGCTGTAAAACTTGACAAATTTTGCCTGCTCCACTATTGTGCTAAATTGCCTCATCTAAAAGCTTAAGCAGGATATCTATTGATATTTTACCTTCAACATAAATCCTTCGTTTTAGAAGTTCATTTCTGAATACTTAAAATTTCAAATCAAATTATTTCAAAATATAATTACAAATGCACACCTGAGGAGCACTGCCAAATAAATCCTCTGGAGTTGAAGTACACATCAACACGAGATCCACATCATCAGGATCAACTTTTGCCATCTCGAGAGCTCTCTTTGCCGCCTCTGCAGCCAGAGTTGTCAAACTATCTTTCCCTGTAACTGAGTGAGTTAGATGAAAGCAAAATGGTGTTTGAATACTTAGAATATCACTACTATATGTAACACCCTGAATTTTTATTTACTATTTTCACATGGGTCTAGATTTAATGTTGGTCATTTATCAAATAAAATAGTCCATGTTTAGCCTTGTCGTCACGCTAAAGTCCAAAAGTTAAAGTGATAAGCTTAACCCACTTATTTGCAAAAATGATTTATTTTCTTATGTGTATTTTATAAAACTTACCGTATATTTTATTTTGGTCGAATATTTAAGTATCATTAAAGTTGATAAGATATATCAATAACATACTCATTTTGTAGCTCATATTAAATAACATAAATTAGGCTCAAGAAGAAATAATTTTAGACTCGTTATATTTAAGTTATTTTGATAGAAAGAAAAGTTAAATCATATATTTTATTAATATAAGAAGATTATATATATATATATATATATATATATATATAATAATAAAAGTAATCTCACTTCAGGTATGGCTTTTTCTTGGAATTTGAAATGGTGTTATAATTTAATATATTAAACATAAATAATTCATTAATTTAGATAATAAATTAATTAATTAGCCCTTTGAATTTCCACACTCAACTATTGGACGTGATTGATTGAAATAAAAAATTAATTAATTGACCTATTGAATTTTCAAACTTAACTTTCGAATGTTTTGAATCTATAGACGTTTTAGTTGATTGGTAAGCTTACAAGTGGATATTATATGTGTGCGCGAAGTCTTTCCTTTACCCATGCAGCAAGTGATTTTCACACGTTAACACACACTTGTTGAAAAGGAGTATTATTTTATTTCACTAGCCACATTCAGAATTTCACAAGTTAGGTTTTCATTCTTTACAAACATTCTGTCCATTTTAAATTATTGTCTCAAAGAATATTTTCAGAATTTTTTATATCAATTGAGACAAGAATACATAGTGCAAAGTGGTAAATTCTTATTTCGTAATGTTTATATAAATTTTGGCATGAAATACTATAAGGCCTTTGAGTTGATTTTTATGTTAAATCCTTAGGGATAGACCGTTAGGTCAAATATATAAATCCTACGAGATATATAAATTTTTAAAAAATTTCTTGAGATATTGGATATTGCGATCAGTTTACTCTAAATCTAAGAATGTTAGTATGTTATGTCATTTTATATTTATATCATGTTAAATAAGAATATGTACTATCACAATAACCATTTAGATTAGAACGGGTCGTGTGTGGAAGATTAACTAAGTGATGCTTACGGGATCGCCAAGTAAAATTTCTAGAAATGATAATTGCAAATTTTTTTGAAGAACATCTTTATGTTAAATTTTGTGCACATTATTTAGTAGGTTTTTTCAGTGTTCGAGCATTTGACATTCTATGTTAAATTTAGATTGATAGTTTGAAATCGTTACTTCAGGACACCGTGGAATTAGTCAAGATGCGCGGAAGCTGGCCCCGACATCCACGATTATAAAAAAAGGTATTTCAAGATTTTATTTAATGAGAAATTTTTCACTTAAAATTGTTAGTTTATCATTATCGATTTATTGATCAAATATCAAAATTCGAATAAAAGTGAATTTCCTCTAAATTAGATAAATGAGATTTTTTATAACACTTCCAAGTCTATTTTTTTAATTAAAAATAAATAAAAAATGATACACTCTCCAAAATCCAAAACCACCCACAACATTAAGAATCATGACATCGAACAGCACTCCTACATATGATAACTACCCATAAAGAAGGAAGGATAAGTTTTCAGGAAGCCCAGCTATTTGCCAGAATGTTTTTGGTGCTCATAGGTATGAGTAGCTTAACTTGAATGGTGTTATGAAGCCTGATTCCCATTCAAAAGCTCAGCATGAGCATAAGCAGTCTCAACCTTTAGTAAGCTCAGGTCACTCAACTTAGAAGTGGAAGAGGATCATAAATGTATATATTGGTCGTACTGTTTCATCAATCCAATAATCACAATGACAACATATGGTTACATTAGTTGCATTTCTAACCAAATTGTTATCTATTATAGAAAAATCGACCAAGTATTCATGGTTAAGCTTCTTAGTCTTTCACTAACTATAATTTTAAATAACTGCCAAATGGAAATTGACGAGGAAGTATATTACCTCCACAACTTTTGCTTTGGCATATCAATGTACAATGTAGCTACACTAGAGTGGCTTTAGGCCTCTTGGAATTTATAGATAGATAGTTTCCTTTTAAGTCCCAAATTGATAAGCTACTAGGTGATAATTTTACAAGTGTTAGAACCCAAATATGCAAAAACCTGCTAACATGAATGCATAACTCGCATATAAACCAATAACACGGTTGATTCTGACCTAAATCACAACCAGTTTCCATAAACTAATTCCTGCATGCAGCCCTTCTGCTCATGTTTTTATAAGTAAACTAGAAACTACACGCATCACTAATTCTCAAGTTCTAAGTAACCTAAAACTACTCATAGGACTTGTGTTCAAGCTTTAAGTAACCTAGAACTACACACAGAGATCAGACAAGCATCAACTGCCAGGAAAAGCTTACCAGAAAGTACTCTTCTATTTCGTATTCCTGTCCGAATAGATATCCATTCATCATTAGTATCAACAATTTTTGAAAGATCGTCATTAGAAATCTGAAGACCTGGTACTGCAGAACCACATCCAACTAACTTGCAGCCTCTGCTGACAAGCCTGCAAAAATTTTATGTCAAAACTAGAGAGCAGATGAGAGCATTAACCATCTAATGACAACCCTATGAAGATAAAGACAACCAATTTGCCTCATTTTCATTATGTGATACAGGGAAGTTAGTTTTTGAAAGAGGCCATGATGACAGAAAAACAACAAACTAATACCAAAAATGGAAAGCTTTTTAAACAGAAAAAATCACTAAAAAGGTCATTTAAACAAGTCATTCGTCAAGGATATCAAAAGAAGAACCTTTTAGGCTTTAACAAGACGAAAGACTTTTTGCAATTGACATAAACTTCTGATTGTACAAATAATGCCTCCATTTGGGTTTCATTTTCCTTTCCTAGTATTCTACTTTTAAAAGTCAAGCATTAATTTTAACCACACATTTCGTAGGATCCACATATACTGCTCACTTATCAACCATTCATTTCTTGAACATTAGAAGTTTAGCAAAAAAAAAAGTTGAAACCCAAACAGAGGCAACATTAATACGCTTGAGTCGTGATAAATGCTCGAACAGGCATATGGATATGATTAAATTTGTACTTAATGCAACGATATAATTATTACTTGTTATGTTTGAAATGTATATCTTGTCTAAACTGGTCCCTTTTTTTCTCAAAATTTAAATTTGCAGCACTGTATTTACTTGCGGGCAAAATCATTTACATAATAAGAAAATTGAAAGCTGATATCCAAAAAATTACATTTTTTAAATACGAATTTCCTGTTAATAAGCTAAAATTGTGAGAAACATTGAAAATAGATAATATTCAATCCATTCTAACAAAGGGAAAGAATACATAGAACCATCACGCAGTAACACAATTCACTTCTTAAGGGATATTGTCCAATTCATGATTACGCCAGCCACATACAAGATTTAGATGTCCAAATATTATTATGATGAAACCTGTGAATCCTTTTTAAAAAAAATCTATACAGAACCGATAACCTTGGCTGGTAATTTCAATACAACCATAAGAATAAACAACAATGCCGAGCAACCTTATGACTGAAACATGAACTTACAATCTTTTACACCCCGAGCAAGTTGAGAAACTACTTTATCCACTTTAGTTTACTCTTATCTCACAAAACTACTAATTCCTAACTCCAATGCCAGCACGTCTATTGGCCTGTGCGATGAAGAGCAATACTGAATAATGTTACCGATGACATTTTAGGCAAATGGATTGGGATTGTCCAGCTCCAATCCAAATAATAAATTTTCCCCAAAAGGACCTTTGTTATACAGCTAAAAATGTGATTGTCCAAATAAACGCCCATAAAATGGTTCAGACACCAGGTGACATGCAAGAGTAGTAACTCTCCCCTTCCCCCAAACTTCATTCACCTAGTAGTTCTCATTCTCAATGAGATTGACATAACTGGAAACACTTCAATTACAAAACCTTCGGTTTTATTACTCAGTCACAAAACCCCAATAATTTCACTATTAAAAATACGCCAAATCGAATCCTCATCCAAAAAACTCAAAATCTTAAATATTTTAAATCAACACCAATAAAACCTTTTGTCAATTAAAAGATTAAGCCGATTAAAACTGGGCAAAGATTAAAACTACACGAAGAACTAGTTACCTGGGGACCCTAGATTCAGAAGGAGAGAGCTTATCTGCACCTTGGACAGTGCTGGAACACAGTATTCTCTTGGAGACACCCTCGGAAAACCAAAACCCAGATTGATAAATGCCTATAGATGGAGTAAATCTCCTCCTAACAGTAGGCATCGTTGGTGTATACAGCCCAGACGCACTTGCCATTTCTATCGGCAGATAAAGAGGCGATAAAGGTGGGTTCTTTAAACTTATTTATACAAAAAATAGAGCACCCAGAAATTAATTCGATTTCCTCAAAAGAAATAAAAGCAGTTCAATTAGAACTGAAATATGAGTGGGGGAAAAAGGAGACGGAAAGAACAATGGTAATTTTTTTCGCTATCTTTGAGGTGTCCCCGATGAGGAAATTTTCGATGAAAATGAGAAAATCACTATGGAGTTTGTTTTCCCTCCCTCTTTTTTATCACACACGTACTTGCATATGCAGTTGAAAATATAGATAGATACAGATTTCTGTCTCTAAATGTATTTACCCTCTCTCTCTCTAAAACTACGAGAGGGTGATTAGTGTCTCTCATCGCGCACTATACATCTGCAGTCTCCAAATTGAAAATCTTTCTTGTTTTGCTCCTTTTGGTACATGTCAAAATTTAAATCAAAGTTAACCATTAATATTAATCACATGTATTCTTAATTTTTAATTAAATATTTCGTCAATTTTTATCAAGATCTACTAAAAATCTGATTTTAATTCACGTCAAAGTGAGGCTAAAAATCAAAATTTTGTTGTTGGTCCCCATTGAACTGTCTCAATAGCATATTAGTCTTGAACTTTTAAAAATGACAACAAAAATTAAAACTATTCTTAAATAGTTGAAGGAAGCTGAGCTTAGGGTTTAAGTGACGTTCTTTATACCTACCAAATGCACGGAAGGATCATTAGGGCTGGTTGATACGAATATATAAAATATAGTACAAAGAATGTAAAGCTATATTAGTAGTTTTGAACAAAATTTATACCAAGAACTCGTGAACAAAATAATAATTATCATTTGAGAATAATTGAATCTTTTACGATAATTGTACAATCAATAAAAAATAATCCAAACGTCTGTCAAATTGTCATGTAGTGATTGTGAAAAAAAAAGTCTCGTTTCAAATGTTATGAGTAAAAATTGGGATAAAATCTTATTTTCATAAGAATGGATAGTTTGTGGGACGATTGGTAGGAATTGGATGGTCCTGTTATTGGAGGTCAATTATGCAATTAAAATAAAATGTTGGGAACACTTTGATCTTTTTATATGTAGGAGAGAAATTTGATATTAGGACAATAGGTTAGGGACCACTAGTGCAATTTGATTTCCATTTTTTTTTTTTTTTGGCTTCTAACTTTTGAAGTTGAAATGTCACTTTTGAAAGGATCTCCAACATGTTTTGCTTGACAAAATAAGCAGTTTCAACAGAGATAGTGCCCAAAAAAATTACTTTTTTCATTCTTATAAGTAGATTTATTTTTGCAAAAGAGGCCAAGCTTAATATGCTCTTAAATATCAAATTAAATAACTCATTTTTTTTATTTAACAATTGAAAATTTATTTATTTTAAAAATCATATTTTTACATATAATTAGATTTACTTAAAAGTAATACTTTTAAAAATATCCAAACGTGGTTCTAAAGCTCAAATTTTCTTGTTCTAACAATTAAAGCTGTTCATAGGTTGGTTGAGCTACATTTTGGTATAATGTTGGTGGGACTCTCCTCCAAGTGAATAAAACGAGGCTGTGATTAGTCAATGACGTGTTACTTCTTGCTCAAATAATATGACCTTAAATTTAAATTTAATTAAATAGGTGCGTAGGTATGGTCTTTTAACTCAAATTAAGCTCGCGACTCATATTTATTAGTTCCATGAATTATATTGAAATGAGCGTTTAATCAAATAGGTGGGTAGGTGTAAAGACGAATTGAGTCGTTGTTACCCTAAAAATATCTTTAACTTAACTTACACTCGTGACTCACGTTTAATAGTTCGATGAGTTATGGTGGAAAGAGCTTTTAAATAAATAGGCATGTAGGTGTAAAGACGAATTGAGTCGTCATTACCTTTAAAAGTCCTTAACTTGGCTGGTGGGTCACATTTATTAGTTTGACGAGTTATATTGGAAAGAGAGATATTTGAACTCAGTTTAATAGGCATAGAGTAAGTACTATTTAACCTTTTTTCTCAAAAATTTAGTCTAAAAATAACAGAATTATTGAATAAGATTTGGTACACCATTATAATATATTTGGTTAATTTGCATTAATTTACAATTTAATATATATTGTTCAATTCAAACTAATTTTCCAACTTCCAATCTTTTGTCAAATAAAATAAATAGATCATGTTTTGTATAAATTTTACACTAAGCCCGTGTTCGGACGCCCTTCTTCCAAAATTATAATTAAGAATTCGATCGTTATACAGTCCATGTTTGACTATTTTATAAGTAGTCAATTAAAATTTTTGATGAAAATATCATGTTGCCCCTAACTTGTTGCATTCAATGTTCATACGCAGGACAATTTTGACATTTCAAAATAGAAAAAGACGGTTGCCATTTTTCTTTTCAAATCTTGGGGCTGGATCACTGTTATTTGAACTGTTGCAACGTTTATATTTTTTGTTAAAATGTGAAATTAATGTCTCCCAAATAGGCTGTAAATTTATTTTGAACTTCTCATTCTCCAATAAAATATTTTTATACATGGATTTGTAACTTTTTTATACTTTTTAATTATATATTCATCAAAAATATAATTTTTCACATAATTTATTTTCAAAAAGTTTACGTCGAACAGGCCCATTATATTTTTCTCTGCAAATTTCGAACTAAATTGTATGAGTATAATTTTGGACCAAAAGAATAGTTAAGTCAGTTTTCATCCCATCGGATTGATTTCAAGGTAGAATTGTTGCACTAATGTGTTAATTTCACAAATAGTCACTACATTTGTTAAAAAATTCAAGTTGATCCTTAAAGTTATTTAGTCATTAAAATTAATTAATTTTACATGGTCATTCTATTGGTGAAAATAATGCTCAACTCAACGTGGTTCCGTTAAATGTTGACATATCCAAACTATTAATCCATTGATCATCACACATAACTTGTGCTATATTTTATATTTGATCTCACGTCAATCACTTATATTCATTATTATTCATTACATTTTTTAGGATTCACTGCTATTCATCTTGATATTTTTTTTATGAACTATTTATAATTTTGTCAACCGGAGGCTTAGAAAATTGCAGGAAAATTTAATAAATTTTAGTGAACACTATCTGGTAAATTTTGTTAGGAAAATCTGTTATTCTGTAGTGAAATAATTTGAGAATAGGGATTTATACATGTGCCTTATATATGATATGTTAAATTTTCTTTCCATTTTGCTTTTTTTTTTTTTTTTT